>PVIH01005185.1:0-14575 GCA_004025045.1 Sigmodon hispidus | reverse complement strand
CAGGTCAGTGGATCACAAGACACACAGTGTAGGTCAGTGGATCACAAGACACAGACTTGAAAACAGTAGTAGGAGAACTTGATGGGAAGAGGGGGGTGGGTTTGGTGGAAATGGGAGAAGAATTGTCCCTGGGTAAAGAGGTAAAAAGACAACCAAGATATATTATGTACATGTATAAAATCATAGACGGGGAAAAAAATCTAAAGAGCAAAAGGGCGGCAGGCAGAAGGAGCTCCGTTCTATGTAAGTGGAACTTACACAGAGTCCTGCAACTAAGAGTGTGAGGCTCAGAAAGCCCTGGGGACAAAGGGTTTCACTGGAAAAGAGACAAAAGTACAAAGTCCCTAGGACTTTGGAGACTGGCTACTCTTGAGAGAAACAGGGAGGACCCACAGGGCTGGAGGAGGGAGGTGAGCAGAGACTGAGGGAATCTCAGTTCCTTTCAGAGTCTTCTTCTCAGCCAGGTGCTATCTAATTCCAGAGGGGCTTACATAATGCCAGAATGGGAGGAAAAATGTGGTCTGAGGAGTCCCCCATTGGGCCTGGCCTCCTCATCTTGGTTTTCAGCCAGGATTTCTGGCCTTTGATGTGCGCTGTTGCTGGTGGCTTTTGTCAGTTCAAGGTCAGTTAAAAGCATGCAAGGCTGAGGGTGTGCTGGGCTGAAGAAGAAGCCGGAGGCTGAGTGGAAGGAATCTGCTGTTTGCCCAGGATGTGAGGCAGAACCAGCAGGTGTCTCAGGCCCAAGTTCTGTAGTCCTGTTCTTTGGGTTCAGACCTTTGAACATCCCACCAGGGATGACAGCTTCAGGGGAAGGGATGTTCATAGCCTAGAAGAGACTTCAAAATCTGAAGACTGTCTTCCACTGTATGCTTATTAATTCTGTTTAGAAATAAAGAACACAATTTAAGAAATAAAGCTTATCTATTTTATATCCCACCACTTTGCTGAAAGTATTTGTCAGCTACAGACAAATACTTTTTATCACCTGTCTGGGCATGTTAACATACTATTTTATTCCCAGCATTCAGAAGGCATAAACAGATAGATCACTATGAGTGTGAGGTCAGACCTGCTCTACAAAGTGAGTTTCAAACCAGCTAAGTCTACACAGAAAGATGTTTGATTCTCAAAAGAAAAATAAATAAATAAATAAAAATCACATTGTCTGAAAATACATTGACTGACTTCTTCCTTTCCTGACTATATCCCTTGTTTCCCCCGGGCCCCCCCCCCCCCCGCCCTTACTGCTCACACTAAGACTTCAAGTCCTATATTGAGTAGGGATGGAGGGATGGAGAGAACGGATATTCTTGTTTTGTTCCTGATCTTAGTGGAAATGCTTTAAGTTTCTCTCCATTTAGAACGGGCTTACTGTATATTGCCTCTATTATTTTAACCCGTGTCCTATATATTTCTAGTCTCTACAGGACTTTAATCCAAAAGCACAGCTGAAAGCTTTAGAACAAACAGAAGCAAACTCACCCAGAAGAAGGAGATGGCAGGAAATAATCAAGCCCAGGGCTGAAATCAATAAAATAGAAACAAAGAGAACAATACAAAGAATCAATGAAACAAAGAGTTGGTTCTTTGAGAAAATCAAGAAGAGAGACAAACCCTTATCCAAACTAACCAAAAGGCATAGGGAGAATATTCAAATGAACAAAATCAGAAATGAAAAGGAGGACATAATGAGAAGCTGCCTGAAGGACACTCTGACCTGTCAATCTGTGGCAATGGCACAGTGAGCTTCAGGCTCCCAGCTCTATGTCCATGCTGGACAGGCTTTCAGTGACTTGCTGCCTTTGAGTGGTTCCTGCTTCTGTAGATAGCCTTTTGCTCATATGCCTGTAAGCCCTGATAAACTAACTCATTGGTTCTCCAAGGTGGACTTGGGTGCTTTTATTACTTTGATCTGTCATTGGTTCTTTATCTGGAGTGAATGAACATTTGTGTCCCATCTCCTTGGGGAAAATGTCCCGTACAAGGGGAGAACGAAACAGTACAATATTGACACATCATGCAAACCTGTGTGTGTATGTGTGTGTGTGTGCATGAATGCATACATGTATGCGTGTGTGTGTGTGTGTGTGTGTGTGTGTGTGTGTGTGTGGTGCATGTGTGCATGTATTCGTGTGTGTATATGTGTGTGTCTGTGGTGTGCCCAACTTTTCTATGAAAATTCTAGAGATTCAAACTCAGATTCTCATTCTTTCACAGCAAGCACTCTTTTCTATGAAACCAAATCCCACGCCCATGTACAAACCCTTAGCCCATGTACAAACATTTAGAATTCTTAATTCTTAAGGACTGTAGATGACATTGGGAATATTCATAATATTCTGAAACTTTTGTGTATCACCAGGACAAAGCAGATGACTAATCATGGTCTAGTGTAGTTCTACTGCCTCTGACACTGGAATCCAGAGTTGTCAGGATGTATCAGAGAGGTATCTAGAGTTTTTGTTTTTCCAGTACTGGGCCTTGCACATGGCAGGCAAGTGTTCTCAAACTTGTGAGTGAGCTGTGTTATGTGTGTTCACATAACCTTCTAGAAATAACAACTATCCCAGGAGTGAGCAACAATTCTCCTAAGCCTTTAGTTTGTTTTCTTGAAATACCTGTTCTCATGGGGAGGGTGGTATAAGAATTCCTGGTAAACATGCTAGTCCAATAACTCCACATGGCGCTGGCGGAATATACCAAGTCCAGAGGGCACACCCCTGTGCATGGCTATGTAAATCTGTGCCCCCCAACCCCACCCCCATTCTCTTATAAGGAGAAGCCACATGGAAAGTTGTTTCTTTATTTCTCTTCTGCTTCTCCTCCCTTGTACTCACTCACCAGCTTTCCTGAATAAACTCTAGTGTGGCAGCTGGTAGTGTGTCTGTTCTCACGTGTGAAACCAACATGAGGGACGACCCAGGATTCTTAAAAATACAGCTTATCTGCTGTTCAAGGCAAGATACCATGGTCAGAAAAACCCAGAATGTTCAGCCATACCCCAAGTGGAGGCTTCAAAGACTGATGAAGAAAAGAACTCTGGTGCCAACAGGAAGTGGTTCCCTACTGGCCAAAGATGAAATAGTTTGAGTGTTAGAATAGGAATGTGATGGACTGAAATTTATAAACTATCCTTAAACCCGTGATTCAATGATGACCAAAGAATCTACACAATGGGGTGACCTTTGGAGGATGATAGAAACAAGTTAATTATCTTGGAATTTGGTAAACAAAGAGAAAGGATCAAACAGTAACCTTCTTCCCCTGTGTGTACGAATTCTACGATGGTGACTTAGTTTTCTCAGGATGCCATAACAAAATATCACAGGATGGCTGGCTGGCTTAACTAACTGAAATACATCACTCATGGTTTAGAGTCCTAAAAATACAAGATCATGGTATTCAGAATTGGGTCTCTGTGAAGTCTCTTACTGGCCTGAAGACAGCCACCTTCTCTCTGTGTTCTCATATTCTCTGTGTGGATGTGGAGACAAATTTTCTGGTGTCACCTTCTCTCCATAAGGAATCCAGTGCTGTTGGATTAGAGCCCCACATTATGGCTTCATTTAACCTTACTTATCTCCTCATTGCCCAAAACAACCACTCACAACCTGTAGAGTTAGGACTTCAACAGAGAAACAGAAAATAGGGGAACACAATACAGTCCACAACAGTCACAGCATTAGTGATTTTCTCATAGTTGTGACAGCCTACAGGACAGATACTTGATTTTAACTCAGGGTTTCAGAGAACTCAGTTCATTGCCTTTGATTCTGTTGATATAGACCCATGGTGAAATAACATCATGTGGAAGAGGAGGCAGTCCATTTGTTGATCTGGATCCAAAGTGAGACAGACTTATAAAAAGGAGGAGGCGGCGGTCTACCTCATGAAAGAAAGGAATCAGGAGATGACAATGGGATATTCTGCAAAGGCATGTCCCCAGTAACTGACTTCTTGAATCTAGGTCCCATCTTCTAAAGTTCCACCACCTCTTCAGATGATAATGTTCAACACCTGAGCCTGTGGGTACATTTCATACTCAAACCGTGACAGTAACCAAAGTCTATGGGGGAGGGGGGAAGTCTATTTGTAGATTATTCCAGTAACAAAGTGAAAAAGAAAAGACAAAATATCTTCACTTGCTAACTTTCAATGAATTCATGCATGTAAAAATGGAGTATTAGTGTGTTCTCCAAGAGAGAAGGCCAAGCATGTGTTATGCTATGAAAGAGCAGAGTGCTCATGCTGGAGACAGGAATAAGATGGTAAAGTATGTGCCACAATAATATGAGGACCTTGGTTTAATCCAAGTACAGCAGCCCACACAACACAATGCACCTATAATTCAGCACTGAGGATGCAGAGAAGAGTCATGACTCAGAAAAGATCTGCACCATCATGTCATCTTCTTTTAACCTGTTTGTTTTCTCTTCTTTTGTGAGCTCTGCCCTTCTCTTATGATACCTTCAGTGGGATTTTTACTTCATTGTATGAAATAGGGCATTGACATCAACTTACTGCTCTCTCAAAATCCAGGAGGGACATTACTGTGGAAGAGTGGAATGAATGCAAGAGCCTGAGGATGGGGAGGAATGCTTGGGATGAAAGTATAAGGATGTAGGTTTAATCTGGACCAAATATCTGGGCATGACGTCTATCATACTAATGAGCTCACAGTACCTGTGGTTACCTGCACATTGCTGGGTCCTAACAGTTCCCTCAGGAGAGGGGGCAAGAAGGTATGACACAGACCCTAGGATTCAGTCAAAAAGGACTAACTCATTTATTTAACAATGGGGAGAGCCTTATATACCCTCCTCTCAGCACCCAGGCTGTGTCATGATCTAGTGATAATGCATGGCTGTTCCTTATTGGCTGGGCACAATCAGGAGATCTGACAGAGTTTGTTGCTAGGCAGATTCCAAGCAATCAGGAACCCTGAGCAGTGCCTGTTGCTAGGCATATCCCAAGCAATCAGGAACATTAGACAGCAGTGGCTGTTGCTAGGTTCTCAGGCAGACTCCTGGTTGACTCACATTATGTGCATGCCTTGGCAACAGGTTTGATCCAATTTCCTTGACCCTATGAGCCTGTCTTATTACATACCTACTCTTTTTATTTTATTATGGGGGTTCTCAGTAGGAATCAGGGTTCTTTGAAGCCCTAACCTTGTTGACCCCACCTCAGGAGAACTCAGCAACTGAATTGTTCCTGTGTTAGATTGGCTTGCCTAACAAGTTCTTAAAAATCTGTCATTGACTACCAGCCCTGGAAGAATATTGATTCCTGGAGAGCTGCCCAGGTGGAGAGGATTAGACTGTAGCCTTTTAAATTTCAGAGAAGCAGGTATGCATGGCCTCCTGTGGAGGGCTATGAGCAGGATGTCTAAGAGCCATTAAAACCTGAAGAATCACCTTAGCCACTGCTTTCTTCTGTCAGATGTGTTGCAGGAGACACTTAAAGAGGAGAAAGATTAAAAGCACCACCCACTAATCAAAATACAAGTGAGAATTCAGGAGGGATCAACAACCTTTTTATACTTTGTCAAACCTTTTCCAAAAATAGTCAAAGACTATAACCTCTGCCTTTGTCTGATTTAATTGGAAAATTTTGTGTGTTATCTATAATGAATAATGTAGAAAATTAGCTGACCATGGTCCTTTATTATATTTAGCTAGCTCCCAAAGTGCTAAACTAATGTTCCTCACTTCAAAAGGCATCATACAAAATGAGGAAAAGGTCCATAAATCTTCAGCTTTTACGGGGCAATGAGAGCAAAAAAGGGGAGTAGATACATTACTCATCCTGGGTTATTTCTTTCTTGGTGGAAGCATGCTGATCCATATCTGGGTGCACATCTTTTGTTTTGACCTATATTGGCATAGTGGCACTCTAAGGAAAATACATAAGCATACCCTCTCCCATGGGTCGTCATGCATTGAGAATAAGCACCACTGACATGAATGAGAAGTCGTGCTGGAAGAGCTATCACTGCTGAACTGGTGAGGAGAATAAACCCTTTGTATCTGGCTCAAATGTGTAATTGAAACCCAAATGTAAAAGTCTAGTGAATTTGCCATTTGTCCTGCTCCTGGACAGTTACTATGAGACTAATCAACTTCACTAAAGTCCAATGTCTTGTTATACTAATAAGTGTAAGAATGAGACAGAAAACAAAAGTCTAAACTAGTTCCTTAAAGTTGTTTCAGGTAGAGCTCCTTTCTAAAGAATTATGAAGACATACAGGATACAAAATAATTTTGTATGAGCTAAACCATAGCAAAAAAAATAACTGTTGCATTTTAAGTCAAAAATATATACAAATAGTAGCCTGGAATGGCCCATTAACAAGCAAGTTTTACCACCTTTATATTTTCCCTTAGATTAGATGCCCTAAGTTATCCATTCAGTACATAAAACAAAGATTTTTTCAAATACTTTCTGCTTATAATGATAGGATGACAGTCTATACACATTTGTTGCAGACTTTTTGTAGATCATTATTGCCAATATAATAACCCTATGTGAAGTCCATGTGACAAGATACTGATACCTACAATAGTAGATCCATCTTGCCAATACCACCATAGAGTATCACTTAAAAATAATTTAAACAGGAAAATATTGATCCAGATAATACTCCAAGAACTGGAAAGATCTTCAGCTTTATTTCTAGAATAGGTACCGTGTAGTCCCACATTGTTGCTCCTTAAATGTGGACAATATAAAGATGATTACCAAAGCTACCTGAATCTCAGTTACATCCACTTTTCTACATTTTAACACCTCAGAGATGTAAGTCTGCCAGAGAGCACAGTAAAACATAACCATCCTGGCAAAGGAGCAGAAGAAGGTCTTATGATCTAGCCAGATAAAAGTCTTGCACTGATGGGATAGTTGATACTCAGGGTCTGTTCCTCCAGAAGAGCTTTTGGCAATTGATGGTTGCTAGGGGAGGAAGAATCACTGGTTTTTGAGGACATGGCTATTGGTAGAATTCCTGTGCTCTATTGGAAGGTCCCAGACCCATGCGCACATGGGCAGCACTAACTATGCTTAACATCTTATATATATATTTAAATATATATTTAAAAAGACATGAAATTGGAATAGGACTTGTTGAAGGGGATATGGGGGGATTGGAAGGACATGGGTGAGAGATAAATTTGAGCATATTTCATTGTATACATGTCTGAAATTCTCAAAAATAAAGTATTTTAAAAGAAATTAGGAATGCAATGGGCAGATCTCAACACAATGATAGCTATGTATAAAAATTAAAGATATTTATTATTCTCCTTTATACAGTCACATTTTTGGTCTTTATTGGGCATTAATTTTTTTCTCCTGGTTTCTTTTGTTTTATGCTGTCCTCTGTGGTTTGCTCCCTCCTTATGTTTAGTAGCATTTTGACTTTATCTTAGTGGTTTTCATTCTCACATTTTATTTTATATTTCCCTTCTTATATTTATTTAATTTTTTGACATTCTTTATTACTGGAAAATCTTTCTTCCCCCTTTTTCCCCTGAATATCTTCCTGTTATTGAGATTTTAAGAGAAAACTGCTACAGCATGACTTCTCCAAAGAAAGTTAAGCCCCAAGCTGCTGAACTTATACTATCAAAAGAGGTAAAATTCCAGATGAAGATTTCAAAACTTTTCTAGTAAAAATAATCAAAGACTTGAAAGTGGATATCAGCAAGCAGATAGATTCAGTCAAAAATCAAGAAGAAAAATATAAATGAAGAAGTTGAAAAACTCTAGGATACCATCAAGAGACCAACTCTGTGAATCCATAGGACAAAAGAAAGAACTGAGATAAACACTAAAGACACACAGGATCTACTCAATGAAACCGTAGCAGAAGTGTCCCAAATTTAGAGAAAGAAACAGGCAACCAACCAAATATAATAAGTACTAAGAACTCCCTCCCCCAAATATGACTTCTGGTTGACAAACTTTTGTCAAGAAGAGAAAAATCCTACAAAGCAAAGAAACAATATTGTCAAGGGACTATGTCAACCCACCTCCAGAAGTAGAAATAGAATAACATAACATCTCTTGTCAGCAACCTTGAATGTCAGGAAGAATGGAATGATACATTTCAAGCTCTGACAACAGGTAGGTAGGTAGAAGATAGATAGGTAGGTAGGTAGATAGATAGATAGATAGATAGATAGATAGATAGATAGATAGATAATAGCTAACCAAGATTTCTATATACATTAAAACTGTCTCCTCAATTTTAAAAGACAAGACAAGCACTAAGGCAGATTGTGACTACCAAGCTAACCCTGTAAAATTATTAGAGGGAGGCTATAAGAGGGAGGAAGGCAGCCTCAGTTGCAATTTCATGAGAGGACTAGGGAAACCCAGGAGAGCTGGTAGACCATCACATTCCACACAGCAAGCAGCAAACCCTGGTACCAATGGGGAGGGTGATGGGTAATCTTACGTGTTGACCTGACCCCTTGGCAAGCCTCTGGGCACACGTGTGAGATATTTTTCTGATTAAGCTAACTAAAGGGGGACGATCTGCCCTAAATGTGGTTGGCACCTTCCAGTGGCAGCTCAGAAATAAGTGTAAGAGCAAACATTTTGTCTTTTGCATGTTTAACGTCACATCTTTCTGTGAGTTTATCTGCTCTGTTGCTGCTGTTACCACTGCTGCTGCCACCATCTTTGTCAACATCAGGACTCAGCTTCATTTGCTGTGTTTCCAATGTGGAAACTCAATTAAAAAAAAAAATTGAAAAAAAGACTTATTTTTTATTTCACTTTTCTCTTTAAAGACTTTATATTATTTTAAACTAATTTTTTCTAAGACTGTCTACACTCTTTCTTTCTCTTCTTTTTTAAGCCTATGTACATTATAAACATTTTAAAGGCTATGTACATTTTTAACCTGTTTAGAGATTTTCTTTTCATCTGGATCTGTCTTCACTTGAGTGTCTCTGATTGAATGAGATGTATCTCATTAAAATTTTTTCTAGTTTTCAATTAAAAAAACTCATTTCCAATGTGGTTCTCCAGAAATCCCTCAGGCTAGATTGGAACTGTTTGAGGTATCTACCCTCTGAGCGTGAACAGCTGGTGGGTCTTTGCCTCACCAGGATGAAGTCAGCTATTGTTGACCTACCCAGACCAAATTATGTAAACCAAACCAGTAAGTCCCATATGCTATTATTTCTGTTTTCCTAGAAAACTCCCCTAGAGAATTAATACAGGGAAAATATAAAAAAACAAACAATAAGCTAACAAAGCCAGAAAACAACTCACAAAATTATAGCCTTTAGTAAGCATCTTTGTTGTGGAACAATCCTTTTGTATACTGTGAAGATGTGTTGCTCTCAATGGTTTAATACAGAGCTAAATGGCAAATAGCTAAACAGGAAGAGGTTAGATGGGACTTTTGAACAGGAAGAGTGCTCTTCAGGAAGAAGGAGGGTGTAGTCACCAGGAGATGGAAGAAGCAAGATGAACATACTATGTTAAAAAAAAAAAAAAAGATACCAAGAGGCTGGAGAGGTGGCTCAGTGGTTAAGAGCACTAGTTGCTCTTCCAAAGGTCCTAAGTTCAATTCCAGCAACCACATGGTGGCTCACAACCATCTATAGTGGGATCTTATGCCCTCTTCAGGCATAAAGTCAATAGAGCACTTATATACATAAAATAAATAAATATATCTTTAAAAAAAGATAACAAGCCACATAATAGAACTTATATAAGAAATATGGTTAATTTAAATTTTAAGAGCTAGTTAGTAACAAGCCTATGCTATTTGCTGAGTATTTATAATTAATAACAAGTCTCTGTGGTTATTTGAAAGCTGGCTGGCAGGATAGAAAATGCAGCCTACAAATGGCATCCAAGGTAGGGCCACACACATCCACATAAAGCCTGAGAAAATTTTTAAAAAATGTTTGGAATACAGAGTCAAGTGTGGCTTCCTGGTGACAGAGGTCTCTTAGGCTCATTGTACAGAGACTGCCTGCAGCCTGGAGCCAGGTGTCAGCACTATTTGCTAAGCTGAGCCGTGACATTAATTGATATAGAACTTTAAGATTCATGTCATTTAATCTGAGAACATTGCAGATACCCAAGAAAATACAGATCCAGACAGGAAAAAAAATTTTCTAAACAGATTAAAAATGTACATAGCCTTTTAAAATGTTTAAAATATTCATAGGCTTTAAAAAGAGAGAAAAAGGGTATAGATAGTCTTAGAAAACTAGTTTTAAAATAATGTAAAGTTTTTAAAGAGAAAAGTCAACTAAAAAATAAGTCATGTAGAGATGGAAAATACACAGGTAGTCTGGATCCTGAATGGTATTGTACTGACTTTAAATTTTTTCATTGCTGATGAACAAGCAATATTGAACAAGCTGCTGAGCAATATTGGATTATAGAGGCTGCTGGATTAAACCAACCTGTATATTTGAAGTCTTGACTTCAAACTGGAAGTCAAAAAGGTATGTTGCTTTGGGAAAGTTTATGCTTTTGTTCCCACTGAAAACAAGGCTGTAGATTTATTCATGGTTGAAGAAGATCAGATTTGATCAGAAGAGACACACTTAAAATCCTGGCTACAGATATAAAGAAATAAACCTAAAAAAAAAGACAGCAACAAACTATGGGACAGGTGACATACATTTTAGCTGCTCAAACATGGAACAAAAAAAAATCTTTAACTGACTTGTACACGTTATAGTCCATATTTGTATTTATACGAATATGTATGTTATCTTTACAAGGTTATGTGTTTTCAGAACAACGGAGGTCAAACACCAATGAAAACAGAAGGCCCGAATGAAAATAACCCAATATCTCAAAGCACCTCTGTTGTAGTTTCCTCAGAGTTCTGCATCCAGATTCAGAACAGCTTTAAGGCTCTTGGCTGAGATGTTTCAGCCTCACAGAATTGACCATTATCTTGTTTTTTCTCAGGATCCCCAAAGATGCCAGCATCCCATCCCCAGAAAGTAGGAAGCAGTCTAGAAAAAACAACATCCACATTCCCAAGAGATGGGTTATGGACCTTCGTCTTTTTAGGGGGGAGTGGTTACAAGTTGATACTGGTCATAGTTAGGAAAAAAGCTTAACAGAGAAGATTAGATTCAAGGATTTCTTTTTGAAGGAAAAAGGGGATATAGTAAAGAAATGATAAGATAAAATGGCAAAGCTAAAGAGATAGCCAAGAGGTTAAGAGCACTAACGGCTCTTCCAGGGGCCCTGAGTTCAATTCTCAGTAACTACATGGTGGCTCACAACCATCTATAATGAGATCTAGTACCTTCTTCTGTATACTGTATACATAACAAATAAATAAATATTAAAAGAAATATAAAAGGGCAGATTGTTGAATCTACTTTAATCCAAAAACCCAAAGCATTAATCTTGAAATATTTTATATTGATATGGATTTTGGTTTGTTGATGCAAATTTAAAGTTATTTTTGTTATGTTGTATGAATGTTTCTACTCTTATTTAGGGTATTGTGCTTATGTAGCTCATTTTAAAATGTAATGTATAATTAAGAAATACAGGTTAATAGTCATCTATAATAATTAAACTTAGAGTCACATTAGGTATATTTTCAAGGGTAAGCAGATATATTTAGATAGATAGATGATCTTCAAATACTTCAAAGAGTTATAGTATTGTATTTAAGATGTTTAATAATCTGAGGCTTTTCATGACAGTGAGATATGTCTGCTCCTGACACACGATTCTGCTTCAGAGAAGATGATGAGTATAAAAAAATCCTCTGTATGAAGTTTACTTTCTTTGTGGCAAAAGCTAGACATTGGGGGAAAAAAACTGACCTTGCCTCAACTGCTGACAGGATGCTGTCCAAATTGGATAAATAGAACACCAAAAAAAGATGACTGTCAAACTTTGCCAAGACACGGTAGTATAGTCCTTCAAAATTCCCTGCTTCTCAGAAATGTCTGTCAGATATTCTAGGGCTAAAGATGGATGCCCCAACATTGCAGAGGAACTTTGAGTGACTGTTCATGCAACCAAATGTCCCTGTAATTAGATAACATTATACCCTTTGGGGGTCTTTGATGGAGTTAAAGACTAATAGTTAAACTTATAGTTTTATTTACTTATGATAAAAAGTAAATTAGGTATAAAACTTTAGATTCACAAAGATAAGATAGATAATAGAGTATTTTCTCCAAACTTGTCAAATACAAATAGAGTAGATACTGTAACTGTAATTCTTACTGAATAACTGGTTTTGTTATACATAAAAACCTTCCTTTTTAATTAGACAAAAGAAGGAAATGTTGTAGAAAATCTTTTTGTACTCTATGAAGACGTGTTGCTCTCATTGGTTTAATAAAGGGATAAATGGCCAATAGCTAGGCAGGAAGAGGTTAGGCAGGATTGCAGACAGGGAAAGATGGCTCTGGGAGGAAGGAGGATGGAGTCACCAGGAGACACAGGAAGAAGCAAAATGAACATGCTGCCTTAAAGAAAGGTACCAAGTCACATGGTAGAACTTAGACAATAAATATGGGTTAGTTTAAGGAATAAGAGCTAGTTAGTAACAAGCTTAAGCTATTGACTGAGCATTTATAATTAAAAATAATAAATGATAATTTATAATTAATAATTTGAGAGCTGGCTGGCAGAACAGAAAATTCAGACTACACATCTTAAGTAATAGCCTTAGCTATAAATGGCCTAAGCTCATTAACAAAGATATATAGACTGGTAAAATAGATTGATAAAACTAGATTCAACTAATTGTCATTTCCAAGAAACATATAGACTAAAAGGAAACAGTCTATTATGTGAAGAGTAACAAAAATAAGCTGGTGTAGCTGTTTCTGATATCTGATGAAGTAGCAAAGTAGCCTTCAACCAAAATTTTCCAAAAGAGATAAAGAAAATCAAACCATTGCATATTATAAATAACTCAACAAGAGGATGTAACATGTATGTCCTACTTGGCATTCTACTTCTTTTTTTTAAACACTTTTATTTACTTATTTATTTATTTATTAATTTGCCTCGGTGTTTGCCTGGAACTGGAACTACAGATTACAAGTATATATGTATCTATATGCTTGTTTGTGTGTGTATGTCATAAAAGGGATCATGAGAGCATAGGAAGAGATCTTAAGGGGAAACTGAGGGTAATGTAGTACACAGGATAAGATAGCGTAGACTGACCGAGGGAAGGAAGGATCAGCTGGAGGTGGATGGGGGCAGGCGGTGTAGGAGGGGAACAAACATGTGCAAACCTAAGACCTATGCGATAGATACAAAGGTTCAGTGTGCATAAATGTACTAATCTGTGTGACTTTCTCTATGTTTCACTTTATATTTAAAAGTTTTAGAAACTCCCAAGTTAAAAGTTTCCCTTAAATGACATACAAGCAAAGATAATTGGGTAACAGAGAATTAGGGGAAAGATTCATAATTTTGAAACCTGACAAAGGACAAGTCACTTCAAAAGAGTCCTTTAATTGGCACTGAAGAATATAATCATGGGGTTGACGAGATGGCTCAGCAGTTGAATGTATACTGTTCTTTCAGAGAACCAGAGTACAGTTCCCAGCACCCACATCAGACAATTTACAACCTGCTATAACTCCAGCTCCAAAGGATCCTGCTTCTTCTGGCCACTGTGGCACCTGCATTGATCATGTGTGCTCTTCATGTGTCCGTACATGCAACTGACAAGGACAAATGGTTAATGATTAGGGGAGAAAAACAAGATAATAAATGAGAGAGATACTCTAGTTTATTAATACTTAAGTAAATAAGTCACCAGTGAGTCACTGTTTTACATCTTTTGGCCTGACAAACACTAGGAGACCAGCAGGAACCCCTGACCCCTGCTGGAAGGACTGGAGAGGAGGAACCAACCACCTTGGGAAACAGACTGGCTTAGCCTAGCCCAACGAGGTGTGCCTCTGCTGTGGCACAGTAATGGCAGATTTTCAAGTGTTCTAACAGGTTGGAGAGGAATTTGGGAGCTGTGTTAGAGATCTTCCCGGCATGCTAGGAAATCACAGTGAACAGGGCACCGTTCTTGCTCAAAAGAAGGTCACTGGCAAACACTTAAGCGTTTCTGTGGGGCCCACGTTTTACTCTCCATAGTATCCTGGGTGAGGTTTCTGAGTCTATATCACTGGAACCAATCATTTCCCTTTTCTAGATGAAGACAATCAAATGCATCTTCGTTTTCATTTGTGGTGATGTCAGGGACCAAGACCCTGGCTTGAGCCTCTAGGCTTCTAGCTAAAGGCTCCCGTGGGAACTGACTGAGAAACCAACCACTGAGCCAGCACAATGTTCTCCCAAGAAGAATAGACATTCTCCCAAGTAAAATAGATGTTCTCTCAGGTAGAGTAGATGTTTTTCCCAAAGTAAAAGAGATGTTCTGGTTTGCTTCACAGTAACAGAGAAGTAACTCTAAAGAATAGAATAACAGGAACATTCTGTGGCTAGGTTACGTAGCAGTCCTCCCTTAAAGGTAGCTCTAAAGAATAGAATAGCAAGAATATTCTATGGTTAGGTTACCTAGCAACTCTCCCCTGAAGCAAGACCA
>PVIH01005184.1:74670-127987 GCA_004025045.1 Sigmodon hispidus | reverse complement strand
TACCTTGGAGTAACTATAACCAAAGAAGTAACAGACCTATTTGACAAAAATTTTAAATCATTGAAGAAAGAAATTGAAGAGGATATCAGAAAATGGAAAGCTCTCCCATGTTCCTGGATTGGTAGGATCAACATAGTAAAAATGGCAATTCTACCAAAGGCAATCTACAGATTCAATGCACTGCCCATCAAAATCCCAAAACAATATTTTTTGGACCTTGAAAGAACAATACTCAATTTCATTTCAAATAACAGGAAAGCCAGGATTGCCAAAACAATTTTACTCAACAAAAGAACCTCAGGAGGCATCACCATCCCTGACTTCAAGCTATACTATAGAGCTACAGTAATAAAAACAGCCTGGTACTGGCATAAAAACAGACTTGTGGACCAATGGAATAGAATTGAGGATCCAGACATTAACTCAAAAACCTATGAACACCTGATCTTTGACAAAGAGGCCCAAAACATTCAATGGAAAAAAGATAGTATATTTAACAAATTGTGTTGGCATAGCTGGATGGAAGTGTGTAGAACAATGCAAATAGATCCGAGCCTGTCACCCTGGACAAATCTCAAATCCAAGTGGATCAAAGACCTCAACTTAAACCCAGCCACTTTGAACTTGATAGAAAAGAAAGTGGGAAATACACTTCTACAAATTGGCACAGGCGACCACTTCCAAAATATAACACCAGTGGCACAGACACTAAGACCAACAATCAATAAGTGGGATCTTCTGAAGCTAGGAAGCTTCTGCAAAGCCAAGGACACTGTCAATAGGACAAAACAGCAGCCTACAAAATGGGAAAAGATTTTCACCAACTCTACAAGTGATAGAGGACTGATCTCTAAGATATATAAAGAGCTCAAGAATCCAGAGACTAAAACCTTGAAATACCCAATCAAAAAATGGGGTACAGAGTTAAAAAGGGAATTCTCAGCAGAGGAACTAAGGATGGCTGAAAGGCACCTGAAAAGATGCTCTTCATCTTTAGCCATCAGAGAAATGTAAATCAAAACAACTTTGAGATACCACCCAACACCTGTTAGATTGGCTAAGATAAAAGGCACAGATGACAGCCTATGCTGGAGAGGATGGGGAGCAAGGGGAACACTCCTCCATTGTTGGTGGGAGTTTAAGTTTGTTCAGCCACTTTGGAATACAATATGGAGGTTTCTCAGAAAATTGAGAATCAATCTCCCCAAGGACCCAGCAATACAACTTCTGTGTGTATACCCTAAAGAGGCACATTCACAATCCAAAGATATTAGCTCAACTATGTTCATAGGAGCATTATTTGTAATAGCAAGAACCTGGAAACAACCTAGATGTCCCTCAACTGAAGAATGGATTAACAAACTGTGGTACATCTACACAATGGAATACTACTCAGCAGTAAGAAAAAATGATATCCTAAAATTCGCAGGCAAATGGATGGATTTTGAGAATATCCTCCTGAGCGAAGTATCACAAAGTCAGAGAGATAAGCAGGGGATGTACTCACTCACTAGTGGTCTCTAAACAAACAAACAAGAAAAAAAGCCAAACATGCCCAAGCGGCAAACCACAACCACTGAACAGCTTGGGATCAGAGACACCCTGGACTGACCCTTCGGATAATAGCATCATTTAAAGCTCTATTGGGAAAAGGAGTTCTTAAACAGTTGAAATACATTTGAAGAGTAGCGAAGAACATTTTATTGTTACTCACATCTATTAATTACTTAATTTTTGTATATATGTGTTTGAAAGCATGTATAGAGGCCACAAGAAACATGATGGGGTTGGATGTTTTTGGTCCATTGTGAGTCCTAGTGTTCCAAGATTAGGTTGTATATCTTGAGAGCAGGCAACTTTACCCACTGAAATCTTTTAACAGTCACATTTCTTTGTGACTTATCATGGAACAAATTTTTTTTATTTATCACACAGAAAAATAGAATGTATAAATGAGGCTGTGGTTCTAGGATCATGAAAGGGGTTATAAAACAACTCTAGTTTTAGGGTTTTCATGAAGTTATTTTGTCCCTCCATCATATTATAAGTTTCTATTTCTCTCAGACAGAGAGCACTTTTTTTGTCAGAGTGTGCTTGTGTTTCATACCTGCTTCACAAAGGCCAGATGATGTTGGGTTGCCTGTATTTATGCAAGTAATAAAAAATCCAGGTGTTTCTGGGAATCTGGAAAACAGCAGAGACCAAATGCCTAGTCTCAATTAGATTGATAAAAGGAGGAAAAGAGGAGGAAATGATTTCATGGGACACCCTAAATAAACCCAACAAAAGCCCAACCCTCCTTAGAGGCAGAGGTATCAGAAACTTCTTTACCAATAATCTTTAGCTTGGCACAAGGCTATTTCCTGTCTTTCACAATTTTTCAGCTGTTGGAGAAATGAAATCACCTCTAGCAGGCATCATATAGATTACTACATGCTACAGTTCTGGCAAAAACGTTATATTTATCTTTTCCTCCTCCTTTGAAAGAAAATAAATTGACATGGATGAATAGGCGAGTCCTCTGAGAAGTAGAAAGATTTTTCAGTTGGCTTGTGACGAAAAGACAGTTTTTTGGTTTTTGTTTTGTTTTTTGCTTTTTTTGTTTTGTTTTTGTCTTTTTCCCTAAGGAGCATGAACATGCATGAGCAGCAAATCTTTGTGTCAACCTGCTGGGAACAGGGCTCTCTGTCTATTAAGGATATATGTTGCCTTTTCAGGTTTTGTCAGCAGGAGTTGGAAAAAAATGAAAAATGAGAAAAAAAGATAAAAGAAAAGGAAAATTCAACAACAATAATTCACAGGGGGTAGAATAGCACACAGTTAAGTAGAGATGGCAGAGTGTGCCAGCATCCTCCCTGAGCACTGTCAGAAAAATAAAAGTGGTACTTTGGATCAGAAGGAGCAGCATGGGGTGAACTCCACAAAGAGAGAAAATAACATAAATTGCCTGCCAGAGATAAACTAGTCACGTTCCCAGATCACTGTTGCTTCTTCCTTCTGGTCAACTGAGAGTTCTCCAGGTGGGGGTGACTAGGTGCAGAGGTGATACTTTGAGTCTTCAGGTGTGTAAGTGTAAACCACTTAGAAATGTATGACGTTGAAGCTGTTACATCCAGTGAGTCCACCTGGGGAAAGGAAAGAGCTAGAAAGTAAACTGTGTGCCTTTAAGCACAATCAAAGTTTATTTACTCTACTGGACTTTTAAAACATGATAAGCCATTTTGGGCAAGAAAACAGTTTTTTTCATTTTTACCTCTCCCATTGAGTGTGACACTTTGAAAGGTTGGCTTTGATCCTGAAGGTATTTTAATAGATCGTAATAAATGTAGACCTGCATGTTAATTCATAAAGCCTGATATAAGTGTTTTCTCAATTAGCCAGAAATTACATGTTATTCAAATTTTTTTTCCTGTTTAAGATGAGGAACAGCTGACCCAGTCTTGATGTTGGAGTGTTAAAAGCAGATCTGCCTCGAGTGGATGCTGAAGTAAGCTATATTGGGACCTTGGGACCTCCTGCCCTTGCTGGGGAGAAGATAAAGTGATGTGGAGAAGAGAAAGTGACTGGAAGGGGCAGGAGGGGGAAGAAAGGTTGAGATATCTCAGTGGGGAAAAATCTTGTTGCGAAGTCTAGCAGCTTGAGTTTGATCCTGTAAACTTACATAGTATACAACTCCCATAAGTTACCTTTTCACCTTCACAATGGTCTTCACATGCACTTGCATTTCCCTATTTATGTAAACTGACACACACAGAGAGAGAGAGAGAGAGAGAGAGAGAGAGAGAGAGAGAGTAAATGTAAACATTTTTAAAAAGCAAGGATAAGAATGGGAAGGCCAAATGTAGGGATTCGATTTAGCCTACTTTAACTTGTGTGGCATTGGAAAAAGCTATAACAAATATAATATTCTATTCGCTTTTTTTGCTGTTTTAAAAAGCAAGGGTGTTCTTATTCATCTACTCTGCTATCACACAACACTGTTGATTTTGACATTCCATGTTTTGCATGCCTCTAATACCAAATCAAGTAAGAATGTCATTAAAATTTTTAAAAAGTACTATGAAACCTATCAACCACCTGACATTTAATTTAAATCAGACCTGCCATTCATTTTTAATAACATTTATGAATTTGTGAGCTGGAAGAAATCAATATGGGTTTTTAGAAAAACAAAATCAGCAGGAAGTAGAAGCCCCTCAGCTGTACCTTGATTTTTCTTTTTTCTGGAAAAGCATGGAAGGCTGTTCTGTTGTTCCTGCCATCTAAATGTTCCTACATTCCTTTAGTCAGCTAGGCCTGTGTTGTTAGGGAAGCATTTTAACTAAAAAGCCACAGCCTTCAAAGTGACATGCCTTATGATCTCCCTATAGCTCTTCCCTTTTCTCTTTGGTGTCTTTTGTGCCTTCCATGTCTCAGAAAGACAAACAATTGTGTAATAATCGACTCCACTGCTTGTATTTCTCATACTAAGAGGAACTGAGGCAAGAAAACACCTTAGAGCACAGGTGTGGTGGGAATATCTGTATACAGTGTAATTCATTCTGTGAATAAAGGAATTGTTTTGGCCTGTGTCAAGTGCCATAAATGTAGACAAGGAAAATGAGTTTCAGGTATGAGTGCCAGGTCAGACAGTCTCCAGCCAGCCATCAAAGAAGAAGCATGTAGGACCCAGGTGAACTGAGCCATACCACAGGCCACATGGCAGATACATTAATGGAAATGGGTTGAATTAAGATGAAAAAGCTAGCTAGCAATGTGACTGAGACATAGGCCAAACTTGATGAAATTAATATAAGTGTCTGTGTCAATTTGGGTGTGTGTGGGGGAAACCAGCCGTGGGCAAGTCAAACCTCTGGCCCAAAGTGGATCAGAAACCTAATAAAACACACAGGGGTATCTGTTAGAAGAGAATAAACCCAAAGGTGCAGAGCACTGAGGAGAAGAAGAGGCCCTGAGATTCAGAGGGGAAGATTTGAGATAAGTAAGTGAGTGCCGAAGAAGCCACATCTGAAGATCTGCTATGGATGTCAACTGATACCCAGAAGAACAGAATACTTAGTTTTAAATGTTTTGAAACCTGGTTTTAATGAAAGAAAAACAACTAATTAGTAGAGAAATAGAGGATTTTACTTATTAGAGTAAATTCACTTCATAGAATCTGAATGTTCTTTATCAATTATCAAATGCTAAAAATCATGCTACTTATTAAATTGATTTGTAGATGATATTCCCACAAACTGCTTCCGAGTAACCACACAGACCCTTAATAGTAACTAGAAAATTCTCCACCAATAGCTGATGCTTGTTACTAACTAGCTCTTACACCTTAAATTGACCCATATTTCTTATCTAAGTCCTATCATGTAGCTTACAGCTTGTCACCTCATTTTGTACATGTTCTGCTTCCTCAATGTCTGCCTGATGATTCCCAGAGACTCCACCGTTCTTCTTCCCAGCATCCTCCTAGTGAGGCTTTCCCACCCAATATCTTCTTCCCCAGCTATAGGACAGTCAGCTCTTTATTAACCAATGAGAGTAAAACATGTTTTAATACATGTTTGCAGTATACAAAGATTGTCCCACAGCATAGGACAGTTATAAATGGTCATCATTCACAGTACTGTATGATTAAAAGTGGGACTATTGGAAAACCCAAGTCCTATGCAGGTAGTCACCACTCCAGTGTCAGGTTCCATGCCCTAGCACACTTAGCTTCTTAAGCATCAGTACTCTGACATAGATCATAAGTTAACTCTGTATTGAGAGTGACTGTCTGGCATAAAGATGTTTAGTATCCTGTCTGACTGCATATAGTATATACCAAGCAGCACCTTACAGTCGTAAAATGATATCTTTGCTTATACCTGAAAGGCCTCTTGTCCTCTGGATGGAGGCATCATTACTACCTAATGAATGTCTCCATTAGACACTCTGTGAATTAGTGAACCACTTCAGAACTAACAAATTGCTGGGATTTTTTTCTTTTTATGAACAATGGTGATGTTTTAATAATCTGAAGTTTTTTGCCTGTTCCTTTACCTTCTTCTTTTTCAAATATGTTACATATTTTACCAACTCAAATTGAATATAGCTCACCAGGAAACTTGATATCTAAAACATTGTCAGTTATTTTATATACCCTTAAAATATTTTATTACAACAGTAGATTGTATTCCAAAATCATATTTTATTTAAGCATTTTTCACAATGCTAAAAAGTAGCTAAAGTTCAGAACGTTTAACTTTCAAACTCATTGTCTAATGCAATATAATGCAGCTAGTGCATTCCATTAAAATCCATCTCAAAATAATAAGAGACAGAAATACTTAGTTGCACTGAGTCACTCTTGTAAGCACTCTGTCTTTGCTTATTCAGATTTGTTAATTTTAACCTCAGGGCATCATTATTATTAAGAAAAAGACTACTCCTATTTCTTTTCCACATGGCCTTTGAAGTAACTGAGGTCTAAAGAGTTTATCTAGTTAAAAGTTACACAGGTTGGGCAGTGCTGGATTTTAGTTCAGGTAGTCTGACACAATTGGACCTATGTACTTCTTGTTTTTTCTACTTTTATTTTTTTAATAACATAATTGCTTGAGAATTTCACATCATGAACCCCAATTTTGGTCAATTTTTGTTCCTTCCATATTCTCTCCTATCCCTCCAGTGTCCCTCCAAAGAAAATATAGAATTCAAAACAAAACAAATCAAGGCAAACAAAACCTATTTATTTCTTCTGCTTTCCTGCCTCTCCAACACACTTTCATCCATCATGCTGGCATTAAGAGTAATATGTCACACAGTATACCCTTTGGCTCAAGTAGTTTTACTAGCAAACATTCATTGTATGAATCACTGGTCTGGTTTCAGGCCTCTGGTTTTTTGTACACCATCATCCTTGGATCCTCACCCAAACTCTCTCTAAGTTAGCCTGGGACCTCTCTGAATCAGGGAGTATATAATTCCTCAGGGCCAGTATTTTCACAAGCTTCAGCAGGTCCTAGATGGAGTATATGTTAAAGTGGGTCAACCCAAGACCTAGCTGTTGGCCTGGATTGTAGCTGATCTTGTCAGTCCAGGTAAGTGTGAATACCTGCCTCAGGCAAGGGGGCAGAGACAATTTCCCACATCATCAGGGGCAGTTATCTATCACCTGTGGTGAGGAGTGGAGTAATTTCTCCCTAATTCTGGGGTCAGTTCTCTGTAAGGGTTAGGGCTCACTCTCTTGCTGCAGTGTCCATCCAGAGGCACAGCCAGCTTTCCTAGGGCCAGTGAAGTGTATGGTTGGCTTAGCATAACCCACTGATTTCATTACACATGGTTCCTATGGACCCCTGAGGTGATGAGCCAAAGATATGAGACACAGACAAACACAGAGACCACAGATGAATTTGGACCACAGATTCAGACATGGGCTTCAGCAACCACTTGGGCCTGGATGATATCTTGGCTCAGGGTAGAAGGACTGGCCACTCAGATTAGGATGGCTCTGGTTATGGCATGGCCCCAAACACCACCAACGCCTCAGGTTACAGCCTCAAACTCAAGCTTCTGGGTGACTTTTGAGGATAATACTGGATTCAGACTTCAGCACAGACCCCCAACTAAGGAAGGATTACAGACCAAGACAAGTGGACATATATTCTTAATCACCATCTAATTCCAATAAGCCAAGAGATCAAATGGATATAAAACTGGGATTTTTCTAAAACATCAATTACACAAGAAGAAGAAGGTTGGCTCGTTACTTTTGTGATGAAATGGGAGGTATTTTGTGTTGCTGTCAGAGGTTAGCCTTATGCCAGGACTAAAGCAAATAAAGGTTTCGTAATTTCACATATAAAATTGAGTGTGAAGCTTTAGATGGAATGAAGGGTTCAGGTACCAAAGACGAAAAAAGATACAAAGGTTGGCCCCTAAAAATGGAAGAAGCCTGGAAAACTTGCCTATATCTACAGGGAGTCCTACTTTTAAAAACATGCAAACATTGAGTTCCATCCTTTTAGAGGACATCAAATTATAAGCAAGCACCCATGGTTTCAGTATAAGAATGTTGACATTCATATGTTTATATACCTCAGCAACATTTTATTTTTTATAATAAAATGTTAGGATGATCAAATATACCACACAAATCATCCAGCAATTGTAATGAATAAGATGAATGTGAATGTCCTAGATATTTTTTTTACAAGGAGAAATAAAATAACATTTTATAGGTGTGCTTAGAAATTCATTAAGATTCTTATATTCTTTAAAGATCACCTCTGCAGAAAATTTCAATAAGAATCATAAGGCTCTCAGGATATGTTCATATCTGTTTGACTATAACCTTGAAATTCTCAGCAGTCCTTACATATTCATGAATGGCTGGGCCTATCAAAGTGTAATCATCCCTCAGGTACTTTTGTTTGCCAATAACATGATTTATGGGAATCAATGAAGTCATGTCACTAACATGAATGCAGTCAGATTTTCCTAGCAGATATGAGAAAATATCATAATTAAGCTTAGCTTGTGTTGATTTAACAATGGGTGCTGTTCTTTTTATTTTACTGATGCTGATCACACTCAAGTACAGGTGTAAAGAAGTTTCAAGTATTAATCTAAAGCTGGGAAGGAACAGATTTTAGTAAATATAGTGCATTATCAGGTAAAGTATTATGAGCCATGTTTTCTGGCTTATTAAATTCTTAACTTTGGTAAACATTTTCTATAAGCAAATGTGGTCTCTGAACACATAAAATTAATTACCTAAAAATATCTCTTTAGTTAATTATGTATTATGTGTGTGTGTGTTTATATGATTGTAGGATCACAGTCAAGAGAATGTTGAATGTCCTACTCCATCATTCTTGCCTTTTTCCTATTGATGAACCGTTACTGTAGGCACAGGCACTCATGCTTGCCTTTTATGTGGGTGGTAGGATCCCAGGTCAAGTTCTATTTACTCATCAAGTACTCTCACACATTGCACTGTTTCTCATTTTGCTCTTTTCAATTTTGATATTTGTATATTGGTTTTCTTACACTTTTCCTAGTGTGTCTCACTCTGTGCTAAACTTCGTTTTTGTTTTCATGGCTGTGTCCTCCTTTGCTCTTTTCCCTATGTAGTGGTACTATAAGTTATCCTTAATTGACTAAGAAATAGTTCATCTCAATATTATAAAGAAAATGAAACTCAATGGGATATAGAATTGTTTTTATTTCTGGTGCCTCCAGAAGAAGATAAATCATTGTTAAAGATACTAGATACTTCAGACACCAGATTTGGAGGAATTGATCAGAATCTGACTCAGAGGCCACACCACTTAAGAATGGATCTCAAAATTTCAACAGTAGCCATTAAAGTTTCCAAACGATAAAAGTAATCAATAGTCTTATTCCAACATAATGCCTGAAAAATACAATGATGACCAACATGGAAAGATATTCCTAATGGTGGCACCTATTTCCGGAGTGTAACCAGGAGACACCTATTAGGACTTAGGGTCCACTCAGTATGAGGTAATTTATTCTTAGCAATGTAAATTAAACCAAATATCCATGACTAGTGTGGCCATGGAAACAGAGGAGAACCTACCACTGTCACTTTTATAAACCAGCACAATCACCAACTGCATCTACTTAGTGTTGGAGGTTTTGCTGGTCATAGATCACAGTCTACCATGGCCCGACAGCCTTTTCCAAAGTTCAGAAATATGGGGTCTTCCACCTTTCTGCCTGCCCTTATCTGAAGAATGTCTCTGGACCCAGAAGACAGACCTTATCTGAATGACTGATCTCTAGAGTGACTGACCCTGGGCACAGTTTTCTGCTAGAAGCCTTCCCTCTACTTCACATACGGTAACTATGACTTCTACTGGGAGCTCTGCTATAGAATCCTACTGCCACATACAAAACTGTATGATAGGAGCTTGCCACTTAATGCAAATTAGGTTTGTCCAGAGGCTCCCCAATCCTATAAATTTTCTATACTCTGAAATAAAGCTGTGCTGCCTCACCTATGTCATCTTCTGGAGAGCCTATTCCATCATAATGCCGGGTATCTGAACTTGATCCCCACTTCTGGTCCCTCCACCCTCCTGGGCCAATGCCCCAACAATCCATGAGAAAGAAGCAGAACAGCAGAATACATGTTCTTATATCCAGGGATAAGTGTAGCTCTCAGTTATCAAAGAAGACAGAATGCCACAACATGTCAAAATAAGGGCTGTACTGATCATGGAGCCCTCTTCCACAATGAATACACTCAACTCCTGCTTTTAAGATTCAGGAAAGGGGCAAAAAAGATAAAGATTTTAAAAGTCATAAGTTCGGACATCACCTGTAAAATAGCACAAAAAGGTCCTGAGTTGTTCTAGAATAAGTTAAAACATAGGAGTGAGGATAAAATGATCAAGATACATTGCTTGAAATTCTCTAATAATTAATAAAAACATAGTAAATGAAAAAATAAAAATTTATATCTGAAGTTGAAATGGCTAAATAAGCAGCTCTGCATCAAACATCAGAGTTGCCCAAATCTACTCTTTCTCATGCAAATAGTATGGGATATGATCCCTGCATCTGTCTGCATTTTACTATGATTTATTTCTACAGAAATGTTGCTAAAACCCATAAGTTTGCATCACATCTATCTCTTGGGAAATCTAGCACAGCTGGAAAGTCATATTTTCATCCTCATGAAACATTCTCCTTGTTTAAGTTGTAATCCCAACTCATCTGTATCCATAAATTATTCTGGGTGTAGGTCACACTGGATGAAGTTCACTTCATAGAATTTGAGATTATTGTAGAAGTAAATAGGATAGTACACAGAGTGATAAGAAAGAAGTAGCAGAAAAGGAGATTCTGTATGAGCAAAGGGATAGGGAATATAAGGAAAATTCTGTGATGGCTGACTGGAGTTTTAGGGAGCTCATTGAATCAAGAACAGCCACCTGGGAACCAACTGGAAAAAAAACTAAGCTCTCCAAGGATAGGCAACTGTCCACCGTCATGGGCAATATGTGGAGCCTCAAGGGGAGGGCTCAGACTGTCTTTCTGTGACTTCGAGCCAGTTTCTTTCAAAGGAACACCTAACCTATTCTGTATATTAGGATGAGGAAATGAGACTTGCCTAGAGTGGATGCTGAGCTAATCCACCTTGGGACCTCTTGCCTTTTCTGGGGAAAGGATGGTGAGATGGAGAGGAGGGAGGCTGAATGCTGACCGGGAGGTGTCGGGATAGGAGGGGGGTTGGAACTAGAAGATACATGGATTAAAAAAAAGACTTTATTGTATAAAAATAAATTATAAAGAAAAATAAAAAAAATGATTTGTTTAAAAAAAAGAAAAAAAGTAAAGTGTGAGAATTATTATGTTCTCAGAAATAAAAATTACCTAGGGGGCATAATTATTACATGAAGTTCCATGGGAATTTACAGAATTGCTGCATACAATTCTCAGTAGGCATATTATTGTGCAAATCAGACTGGAAGTATCACTACTAGACTGGATGATTTTGATTTTGTTTCCTCCTTTCTTTTTATATACTTTATTTAAAGATTTACTTCTAATTTAATTTTCCCCTCTTAAAGTATCCTTTTAATCATTCTGGATCATAATGTAGCACATCAGATACTATGGAAAAATAATAATTCAAAATAAAAAGTCAGAAATTTGAGAGGGAGTGAAGAGAGTCATGGGATGAATTTGATGAGTAGAAGGAGAGTTGAAAATGGTGTGAGAACAGCACTCATGCACAAATTCTTTAAAAGATAAATATTTAAAAATAATAATCACTCTTTTTTTAAAGTATTCAGAATTCCCTTTGCAATGGCCTTGTTCACATGCTCGGTACCCTCATGTGGCATATAGCTTCATTATCTAAGAGAAGGAGGGTGTTATACAAATCCATCCATTTGCCTGCAAATTTTAGGATATCATTTTTTTTCTTACTGCTCCATTGGGTAAATGTAAACTTGTTAATCCATTCTCAAATTGAGAGGCATCTAGGTTGGTTTAAGTTTTTTGCTATAGGAATAATGATGCTATGAACATGGTTGACCTAATGCTTTTGGGGTGTGTCTTTATGATATATGCCCAATAGTATTACTGCTGTATCTTGGGAAAATTGATTCCCGGTTTTTGGAGAAACAACCATACTGCATTCCAGAGTAGCTGAACAATTTTACACTCCCACCAACAATTGAGGAGTGTTTCCCTTGCTCTGCATCCTCTCCAGAATAGGCTGTCATCTGTGTTTTTGAACCTAGCCATTTTGACAGGTATACGGAGGTATCTCAAAGGTGTTCTGATCTGCATTTCTCTGATTGCTAAAGACATTGATCAAATTTGGAAGTGCCTTTCAGTCATTTGTAATTCTGCTGAGAATTCCCTTTTTAGTTCTGAAACCTATTCTTTATTTATTTCTTCCCTTTTATATTATAAATAAAGTCTCATTTTTTTATTCATATATCCCCTTATTCAAACTCCCTTCTCACTCCTGCCCCACCCGTCACCCTCTCTTCTTCTCATTTCCTGATCTCCTCCCCAGCAAGGGTAGGAGGTCCCAAGTTTCCAAAGTGGCTTAGTTCAGCATCCACTCCAGGCATATTTGCTTTCCGCACCCAGACACATCAAGACTGGGTCAGGTGTTCCAAGGTGCCAGGCCAAGGTGTTTAAGATCCCAATCTGTTCAATGGTTGTGGTTTGCAGCTTGGACATGCTTAGCTTTTTGTTTAAAGTCCACTAATGGGCAAATACATCCCCTGTTTATCTTTCTGGGTTTGTGATACCTTGCTCAGGAGGATATTTTCGAAATCCACCCATTTGCTTGCAAATTTTAGGATGTCATTCTTTCTTACTGCTGAGTAGTACTCCATTGTGTAGATATACCACAGTTTGTTAATCCATTCTTCAGTTGATGGACACCTAGATTGTTTCCAGGTTCTTGCTATTACGAATAATGCTGCTATGAACATAATTGAGCTAATGCCTTTGGAGTGTGAATGTGCATATTTAGGATTTTTTTAATTGAGCTCTGAGCTCTAGTCTCTTGAGCTCTCTATATATTTTAGAGATCAATCCTCTGTCACTTGTAGTGTTGGTAAAAATCTTTTCCCATTCTGTAAGCTGTCATTTTGTCTTATTGCCTGTATCCTTGGCCTTACAGAAGCTTTTCAATTTCAGGAGGTCCCACTTATTGATTGTTGTTCTTAGAGTCTGTTCTACTGGTATTAAATTGAGGAAGTGGTCACCTGTGCCAATGCATTGGAGGGTATTTCCCACTTTCTTTTCTATTAAGTTCAATGCAACTGGTTTTATGTTGAAGTCTTTGAACAACTTGAATTTGAGTGTTGTGCAGGGTGATAGGTTTGGATCTATTTGAATTTATCTACATACTACTATCCAGTTATGCCAACACCATTTGTTGAAGATACTATGATTTTTCCATTGAATATTTTTGGCCTCTTTGTCAAAAATTTGGTGTTCATGGGTGTGTGAGTTAATGTCAGGGTCTTCAATTTGATTCCATTGATCCATAAGTCTGTTTTAGTGCCAGTACCAGGCTGTTTTTGTTACTGTAGCTCTATAGTATAACTTGAAGTCGGAGATGGTGATGCCTCCTGAGGTTCTTTTGTTGGACAGAATTGTTTTGGCAATCCTGGCTTTCCTGTTACTCCAAATAAAATTGAATATTGTTTTGCAAACTCTGTAAAATTTTTTTTTGGGGTTTTGATGCGGATTGCATTGAATCTGTAGATTGCTTTTGGTAAGATTGCTGTTTTCACTATGTTGATTCTACCTATCCTAGAACATGGGATTTCTTAACATTTTCTAATATTTTCTTCAATATTTTATTTCAGTGATTTAAAGTTTTTGTCAAACAGATCTGTTACTTCTTTGGTTATAGTTACAACAAGGTATTTCACGCTATTTGCAGTTATTATTAAGGGTGATGTTTCCCTTATTTCTTTTTCAGTTTTTTATCCTTAGTGTATAGGAGAGCTATTGATTTTGTGTGTGTGTGAATCTTGCTATATTGCTGAAGAACTTTCTCAGCTGCATTAATTTTCTGGTAAAATTTGGGGGGTCACTTGTATCATATCATCTGCAAATAGAGATAGTTTCACTTCTTCTTTTCCAATTTGTATCCCCTTAATCTCCTTTTGTTCTCTTATTGCTTTAGTTAAAACTTCAAGAACTATATTGAATAGTAAGGGGAAAAGGGACAGCCTTGTCTTGTCCCTGAATTTAGAGGATTTGCTTGAGTTTTTCTTCATTTAGTTTGATGCTGGCCTTTGGCTTAATGTGAATCACCTTTATTATATTTAGGTATTATCCCTCTATTCCTGATCTCTCCAGGACTTTTTCCACAAAGAAGTGTTGTATTTTGTCAAAGGCTTTTTTAGCATCTAAGAATATGATCATGTGTTTTTCCTTCAGTTTGTTTATATGATAGATGACATTTACAGTTTTCCTTATGTTGTACCATCATGTCATTTCTCTGATGAAGCCTACTTGATTGTGGTGGGTGACATTTTTTTATATGCTGTTGTTTTTGGTTTGCCAGAATTTTATTGAATATTTTTGCTTCAATGTTCATGAGGGTGATTGGTCTATAATTCTCTTTTTTTGTTGTTGGTGCATCTTTGAGTTTCTTGAATATCAGAGTGGTTGTGGCCTCATAAAAAGATTTTGACAGAATTACTTCACTTTCTACTGTGTTAAATACTTTGTTGAGTATTGTTATTAGCTCATCTTTAAATGTCTGGTAGAATTCTGCAGTGAAGCCCTCTGGTCCTGGGCTTTTTTTATTTGGGAGAATTTTAATAACAGCTTCAATTTTCTTTGGGGTTAGAGATCTGTTTAGATCTTTAATATGCTTTTGATTTAATTTTGGTAATTGGTTCTTGTCCAGAAATCTGTCCATTTCTTTTAGGTTTTTCAATTTAGTAGAGTGTAGATTTTCAAAGTATGACCTGATAATACTCTGGATTTCCTGGGTGTCTGTTCTTTTGTCTCCTTTTTATTTCTGATTCTGTTAATTTTGATCTCTACCTCTTAGTTTGGATAAGAGTTTAATCTATCTTGTTGACTTTCTCATAACCTAACCCTAACCCAATTCCTTGATTCCTTGATTCTTTTTATTGTTCTCTTTGATTCTATTGTATTGATTTCAGCCCTAAATTTGAATAGTTCCTGCCATCTACTCCTTCTAGATGAGTTTGCTCCTAATTTTTCTGAAGCCATAAGATGTGCAGTTAGTTCTCATATGTAAGATTTCTCTTGGTTTTTCATATAGGCATCTAGTGTTATGATATTTCCTCTTAACACTGTTTTCTTTTTGTACCAGAAGTTTGTGTATGTTGTGATTTTTTTTTCATTAAATTCTAGGAAGTCTTTGATTTCTTTCTTAATTTCTTCCTTGATTCAGAGGTGGTTCAATGTAGAAATGTTTAGTTTCCCTGAGTTTGTAGGCTTCCTGTGATTTTGGTTGTTGAATTCTAACTTTAGACCATGGTGGTCTGAAATAATTCAAGGAGTTATTTCAATTTTTATATATATCTATTGGTATTTGTTTTATGACCGAGAAATTTAGACAAAGTTCCATGGGGTGCTGAGAAATATGTATATTCCTCTGTTTGGGTTGAAACTTCTATAAATTTCTATTAAGACCATTTGTATCATAACATCTGTTAGACCCCTTATTTCTCTGTTGATTCTCTGTCTGGTTGACCTATCCAACAGTGAAAGTGGGGTATTGAAGTCTCCCACTATTAGAATCTGACATTTCATGTGTGGTTTGAACTTTAGTAGTGTTTCTTTTACATAGATAGGTAACCTTTTATTAGGGGCCTAAATATTCAGGATTAAGATCTCATCTTGATCAATTTTTTTTCATAAGATGAACAAGTAATGTTCATTTTGGTCTCTTTTAATTGGTTTTAGTGTGAAGTCTACTTTTTTAGCTATTAGGATGGCTACACTAGCTTGTTTCTTGGGACCATTTGACTGAAAAATTTTTTTCCCAACCCTTTACTCTGAGCCTGTATTTGAAGTTGAGGTGCATTTCTTGTATGCAGCAGAAGGATGGCTTCTGGTGTCTTTTTATAGGTGAACTGAGTCCATTGACATTGAGGGATATTAATGAGCACTGATGGTTATTTCCTGTTATTTTGGGGGTAGCTTGTATGTATTTCTTTTCTTTGGGCTTTTATTATGTGGGTTTATTGATTGTTTGTGATTTCATGTGTGTATCTGGGATCCTTTGGTTGGAGCTTTTCCCTCTAATGCTTTCTGTAGGGTTCTATTTGTGGATAGCTATTGTTTAAATCTGATTTTGTCATGAAATAGCTTACTTACTCCATCTATGGTGATTGAAGTTTTGCTGAGTATAATAGTCTGGATTGGCAACCATGCTTGTTTCATGTCCATATAACTTCTGACTAGGATCTTTTTGCTCTCATTGTTTCCATTGAATAGTCTGGTGTTATTTCCACTATTATAGATAAGTTGGTCATTTTCTTTTGCAGAACTTAATTTTCTTTTTTGCTCTGTATGTTTTGTGGCTTGATTATGTGGTGAGAAGACTTTTTAGAGGGTCTAATCTATTTGGTTTTCTGTAAGCTTCTTGTATCTCTATAGGCATTTCCTTCTTTAGATTGGGAAAGTTTTCTTCTATGATTTTATTGAATACATTATCTGTGCCTTTGAGCTGGTATTCTTCTCTTTCTTCTATTCCAATTATTCTCAGGTTTGTTCTTTTCATGATGTCCCAAATTTCCTGAATGTTTTGTGTTATGGCTATTTTTGTTTTAGTGTTTTCTTTGACTGACATATATATTTCCACTATTATATTTTCCATTCTAGAGATTCTCTCTTCCTTCTCTTGGATTCTGTTGGTTATGCTTGTATCTGTAGTTCAAATTTGTTTCTTCAGATTTTCTATTTCTACCTTTGCCTTGTTTTGTACCTTCGTTGTTGCTTTTATTTTAATTTTGAGTTCCTGGACTGTTTTTTTCTTTCACTTTGTTGTTGCTGTTGTTGTTGTTGTTTTTCTTTCAAGCATTTGTTAATCTTTTTCAAATTTTTATTTGTATTTTCTTTGATTTCTTTAAGGGATTTTTTAATAATTTCTTTTAAGGTTTCTATAATTTTCATAAAGTTGTTTTTTGAGGTTGTTTCCTTCTGTTTCCTCTTCATTGTTCTGTTCAGGTCTTGGTGTTGTAGAACCACTGGCTTCTTCTGGTGGTATCTTGTTGTTCTTTATATTGATAAATGTATTCTTTCTGTGTCTGCCCATAGATCAGTCAGCTCTTATTTGGCTCTTAATCAGTTGTGAGTTCAGGGATTGTTTGTCTCCAGTCTGCTCTGGACTCAGAGTTTGCATGATCCCTTACTCTGCTTGCTGGAGAAGAGTAAGACATGAGCACACTTCAACTCCTAGACCTCCCAGAGACCTCTCTGAAGCTGGGAATGTAGCCTCATCATGGCTCCCCCACCCAGCCCTGCCCTAAACCAAACAAAACTAGGAGAACATCCCCCTAACAATCCCCAGAAACGCATAGCAGGGAGGAAATCCCACAGCCAAACCTGCATCCAAAGGATGTTGTGTCATCACACACAGACATCTACAGAGCATGCTGATCCCATGTCCAGAGCTGAGTAAGAGATCATGCAGACCCCATGTCCTAAGTAAGAGTTCTTGATATACCAACATGAGAACCTGAATCAAGGGATCCGAAATTCACATAGAAAACTAGATATATTATGAGAATATCAGTAAATCCAGTCCTCTGGGAAATGAAGTACAGAAACAGGACAACACACAAACCTCATAGGCCAAGTAAAAACACTGGAAACACACCAATGAGAACCTATATAAAGCAATGTGTATACCTGAGATTTTTTTGTGGCCTCACATAGCATACCATTAATTAATAGCCCATATCCACACAAGTAAATGCATACAAGCACACACACACACCTCCAATATTTACTTTTGAATTAATGAATAAATATTTTATAGAATCATTTTTAGATGTTTGTACATTTTCTTATACTTGGCATTTACAGAAAACTATTCTAGGTGGAGCTGTCCAAAACTTGAATCCCATTCTGCTGGCCAAATCCCCATAACATGTTTTTAATGAGATTTTATTTGAAGGAAAATCTTCTCACATAAAAACCTTCAATAAATCTCAAGTGTGTTACTGATATTCTGGTTTTCCTAATAGGTTTAATATGTGAGCTAAATTATGAATTGAAACAGCAGGCTTAAAATTGGATCTGAATTCCTCAGTGCTTGCTGTCCATCACACTGTGTGTGCCTGATTCCAAAGAAGCACAGTTGGAATTATGCCAAGGTGAGCCCCAGATGTTCAAGAATGCTCACTTTTCTTTCCAAAATTAAAAGAGAAACCCCTATTCTGGCAGCTAAAACTTTAACAGTTGGCAAGAAGCCGCTTGGAGAGCATGGAAGAAAACAAAAAAAAAAATGATCATGCAACGTTGAGATTCTGTTTCATTATTCAGCCCCTATTCTCAGCGGAAGCTTTATAAACATTAACTAACACTCAAACTCATCCCTTAGAGGCTGTTCTTCATCAATGACTTTGTCTTATCCTGTGAAAACGTAGGCATGAGGAAGTAGAAATTGATTAGGAAAGTTCATCTAAAATGATAACAGTCACAGAAATCATAAATCAACTTTTTCTCAAAATTTCTATTTCTGAACACAATCATTAAAGATTTTGGCAAATACTGAATAAAACATTACAACCAAAACATTTTATATTATAAAATTACAAGTATCGTTTTTTAAATTCTTAAAATTTAATCTGTTAAACCATAAATCTGAAGATGTGTATGTATATGTGTGTGCATGTAAATGTGCATGTGTATGCACAGACAAAATACTTCTTTCTTTGGAGAAAATATATACTATAAATTAAATTTTCAATTTTGATATGAAACCTTGTGAAATTGCTGGTATGCATTTTTAAAAAAGACCCACATGTCCATGGTGGTCTCTGAATACTACTGCTGAATTTTTTCATTTGATGAACATTAAAATGCACTTTTAGCAAAATAATAATATCTACAACCTGCATTTCTTATAACATTTTTGTTCATTTTTATATAATTTGACTACTGCTTCCATGAGAACTTTTGAATACAAGTTGACTTAATTTCATTTTTTCAATAGAAAAGATGCTTAACTTTGACCAAAATTCTTGTTACTTTTCATTTCTTTCCTAAAATTTGCACTAATTTACCCTCCTCCACTACCTTCCTTCTGCACCCTCATCTCAAAGTCTACATTAATGTTGTTTCCAAAATTCACTATATTTTTCAAATGAATATTTCACACTCTTAAATATTAGCATTTATAAACAATCTATAAACTACCATCTTAACAGATACTTGGTTTTGTTTATTTCACCTTTAGAAAATCATTACAGTTGCACTAAAAAGAAGGCTAGCAAACTTGGTTCACACACTCTGAGTCTGCAACTGAAAATATTTTGATCTCTGTTATGTGGGCCACTCAATAACTTTTTAATTACACAGTAATATTTTGCAAGCCCAGTATTTTCTAGAAGTCTAATCTGTTATTCTTTCATTTCTTTTCAATATGGATCAATTAACATTTGTGTCTGTAACCTAAGGGAAGAGACAGAATGGACTATTGTGGCTGTATTCAAGATCTCAGTCATTGTTCATAAAAGTTCACATTAATTTTTACTCAACATACATAGCTACATAAATTTAAATATGTATTATGCAAAAGTTAAAAGAGAGATTCCTAGCTTTGAAATGGGTCATGGGTTAGGTAGAAATTTAGAGATAAAGAATTAAAGTTTTTTGACCTGCTGTGCTTTATAGTTTGCTCTTTGCTTGAACAGGAGGGGTCAGGAGGGGTCTGGAGTTTGAACAAGGGAATATATGGATACAAAATAGACTTTATTTTACAAAAAATAAAAACATTAGTACCTTCTATGCAGTACATTTAATTTTGTAGAGGGTGAAATTATTCCTAAATATGAATTTTTTAATATATTCTAAGGCTTTTGAATTATCAATGTGGCTTTCCCACTAGTTTATGGAACACATATTGTATTCATATGTAGTTTAAACCTTCCAATATTAACTGATATACATAATCCAGAATGAATTATTCATCTACCCAACAAAGTATTATATATACTTATTAATGCCACAATTTCTATGGCTATAAACAGTGTATAAGCCATGGTCCCTGTCTTTAATTATTTGTTTGTGATTAACACTTTATAATTTAAAGATAGAAGCAAGAAAGAATTGTGTTTTTTAAATGTGTATGTTTAAAACCCTAAACAATAGATTTCTACAACTACAGAAAGCTCAGAAAACTTTCTAAAACCATTCCAACTCAGCGTGTAATTTCATATTGTCTTTATATGTAAAAGAGTTTTACATAAATTAATGTAAGTAATTAACAAATTTTAAATTTCCAGGACATTTATTTCATTCACTATAATCTGAATGAAGAAAAAATTACAATACTCCTTTATCAGGCATAGAACAAGGTAGCAGCATTTTTATTTAGTCACTAAATATGTTTTTAGCTCAATGAGTATTTTATATGATGAAATATAAACATTAATATATGTTCTTTGAAATTTGATATATTTTGTATGTGGGAAAAATGAATTAATTTTAGTTGTAAGTTATAAATAGTGAACACCACATGTGGAATGGCTTGAGTCATCAAGATCCTTAAGAGGAGTCTTTGTAGAAGATATCCAGTAAGGTATATTTCTAAAGACCACAAATTCTTGACCAAGTTATGGTGATATTATGTAATGGATTTTGGAACACCTCCTTACTATGTAGTCAATAGCCTGAAACATTGTGATTTGTTGTCTTTTTCATTGCTATGTTAACTTTGTTAAAATCATATATTTTCTTTGCATTTAAGTAGATCCCATGACTAGAACTTCCATTCTTCATTAAGTGCACAAAACACCCAAATTTAGAAAATCATATGAGAATAACAATAGCAATTTGTTGTATAAAATGTCAATTTCACATATTTTCAGAATTTCCCAACAAACAAGTGGTGCTCCTGACTCATTTTAAATCTTTGTATAAAATGCCAAGAAATTCCAAAAGAAATTACCTTTATTTCTCCTTTTAACCTACTAATAAATAACTTATCTTCTAAAATAACTGCAGAGGCCCTACATAAAAACAACATGAGTACATCTAATATGTTTCTAATGAATTTAAAAAATCGTTTTTTTCATACATTTAAAACATACATTTTTGCCATTAAAATATTTGTTATCCCATTCTCTAGAGTCGTTGAGCACTCTCATCTCAGTATGGTAGTTCCGTTAAGAAGCGTGACATAATAAGACTCAGATGATAAGTTCCTTAAAGGAAAATAAATAATAATAATGGCTGCTCTGGAATCAAAGTAACACTTGGCTCACTTACCCATGGTTCACATATCCATTTAGCATAAAAGAATACCAAGTAGTATGGCTGTAAAAGTTTAACAGGGCTTCTCATCATGACACCCAGTCATCTTTCACTTACAAACGAAATGAGCAATGGCAGCTGATACTTCAATTTCTAATTTAGGGAGAGATTCTGGAAAATAAATGTTACTCTGATGGTCTGGCATAAGACCCTAGCTGGACATGTTTACAAGCATGAAGTATCTCAAAGTGCTAAGTGCAACATCACAAGACATGTTGCTGAGAAAGCTTCAAGGGAGTTCGGGACTCGGATTGGACTGGGAAAAGAAAATCTTCTACCAGTCCATCTGGCTGTAAACATTTTATATGAAGTTGTTCTTTGTTTTTTGCCCATAGGGAAGCATGTAATTTAAAATATTTCACTTTTAGTAGAAGTCTAATTGAGTATTTTTAGAGATGATCATGAAGAAACTGTCTGTGGCTCAAATGAATAAATTAGAACACCTAAAAACTCTGCACTTACTCTTAGAAGTGAAGCTGGCTCTGCTCATCAAATACAGTGTCCATTCATAAGATAGTGATATATTGTAGAAGTTAGTACCACAAATAACCTGGTGTTCATAAATTTTTACTCTTGAAAATTAATTTTTCTATAAATTATATGAACATGATTTTAAAAATTATATCCAATCAGGTAAAATTCAAGATGAGGTTATAGGTGTAATTTCAGGCTAATAATTTGATGATAATCCCTTTCAGAGAGAGAGAGAGAGAGAGAGAGAGAGAGAGAGAGAGAGAGATTACATACAGAGAGAGAATGAGAGAGAAATTTAAAATAAGTTTTAAAAAATAGCTCAATCATCAGAGTGCTTGCTGTCCCTCAATAGTGAAATTCAGTTCTGTGCACCTACTACCAACAAGCATCTCATACTTCCTATTGCTCCTGCTGTATAGATCCAATTCTTCATCTATACTCCACAGGCAGTTGCAAATATATGTGTCTACTCACAAAAGCATATAAATTTAAAAAATAGCCAGATTTTCTCTTCCTTTACACTGAAGTTATTTATAGAAGGATTGGCTTTATTCCTAATGTGTCATCAAAATTCTGACTATTAAATCAAGTCATTTGTACAAAATACTAGATTTTGGAAACTAAGACTTGACAAGATTGGGGCATGAAGAGATGGATCAGGAAATAAGGGAATCTGCATTGAAAGTCTTCAGTCATGAGCATGCCCTCATTCAGTGGGGGCTTTTAATACTTAAACAGTGAGATTGAAAATGACAACAGAGCAGAGTTAGAGGAGAAGGTAGATGACAAGAGAAAATATTGGGGGGAATATTGTCTTGATTTACAAATTCTATGAAGTCTCTGTATCCGTATCTACTCTTACACTGAGCTATGCTAAGTAGTGTAAGTTCACTGGGCTGTAAGTAGACAGTATTTAGGGGAGAACAGCTTCAATGACAGTCAGGTGATTTGTGTTTGTAAGAGTACCTCACTTTAATTGACTTGCACACAATGAACCAAGCTTTTCTTCCACATGGACTCCTGGTGTGCATGTTTGTACCTGTGTAAAACATTGCCCCTCAGTTGCTGATATTCTGTCAAGAGAGAAAATATCCAGTATATAGAAGTGTGATGTTTGTAGTTTAGACTCTACTTTCCCCCTTGATTTTCACCTTTCTTCTGTTTTAGTATTAAAATATTCCTTTCTGTAAGTTTCAAAAGACCTTGCCCAGAGTAACATCTTAACTGTCTATCAGTGGGTTGATGATTTGTCCTGCCTTAATGGCAGCTTCTCTGCAGTGTTTTCTTGGAAGTAAGTGCAAAAGGAATCTACAAGAAAAGTATTATTTCTCAGGTGCCCATTCTGTGCACTGTCTTAGACTAATAAAATATTCACAAGGTTATTTCAGATATTCATAAAAACAAGATCAGACTACAATGATCATTTTGAAAGTATGTATCTCGCATATAGATACAATTCCTTTTAGTAGAAAAATAAAGGGAAATTGCAATATACAGTTTATTATAAGATACCAAATGAAAAGTATTTATTAGTAGCCCACATGTAGGATACACATGTCTATTTTATTTTACATTTTTTTTACCTTAATACTTGTACTGATCTTTTTATCTTTATCAGGCAATTAAACATATGTTCTGTCTTTTGGCAAGGTGAATAAAAATTAAATATTCATTTAAATAATCTCTATGCTGATGTTCAACATTCCACTTCTAAAATACTATTAACATGTTAAATTATTAACTCCACATCACAGGACCAAACTTTCATCCTAGAAAAGTCATGCAAGCATGTCACAGCAACTTAAGTGTTAATTAACATTCTTTGATGTGAATTTCATTTTTAAAAGATATTGAAATATAATTTACATAAAAACACCTTCATATGTAGAAAATTATTTTACTTTTCAAAAACTAATCGTGTTTTAATTTAAAGCAACAAAAATCAATATTCTAGCAGTACAATTGAATGTTTAAGTTTTAAATTCTTCTAATAAAAGGAACTTATTACTTCTTAAAATTTAAACAGACATTAGATATAATGTCCTGGTTTGTAAGGTTTGTTTGCCTTGTGTACTTATTTATAAAAGAAGAATATGTGTTTGGTGTAATAAAATAAAAATAATATCAAGGATATTCATGTAAAAAAATTTGATACTTTTATAGAATATTTTACATATTATAAGCCATGCACATGGATTTCAGAATAATGTCTTAGCAATTGTAATATTGACAAGGAATTAAAATAATCATCAAATGCTACACATGTGTCCACTGATGATTTGTAAAGCCAAACTCTGCTCTCTGGCATTCAAGCATGATCTTTTTTGCAATGTCTAACAAACTCTAGCATTCAAATAAACGATAACATTTGAAAATGTAAATGTACTTGTCTTCCAGAAAGATCAAATGAAGCCCTTGTTTAATTCATGTTATGAATATACTTTTCATTCCAAATATTCTTTCAAGATGTTTTCCTGGTAAAACTCATATATCAAGATATACATAAATATATAGGGAGTGAGTATGAAGAAATGTTTTGGAGAAGTTTTACACTTTGCAAGTCCTTTAATGAGAATTGGAAAAACAGTCCACCACATTGGTGAGCCTATGTAAACTGATTTTACTGCAATCAGTTTGCACACACCTCATTTGTAGAATAACTGTGAGCAGCTTAAAATTTTCAGTTGTCACTTAAGGTTTAGGTTAATTGAAAAGCACCCTGAACCATAAAATGTCATCATGTTTTTCCTTAAGTTTCAGTATTGTTGAGTTTTCATTCTTAATGCTACAAGTGGGTTCTGACATGCACATTAAGACAAAAGTCTGCTATGTGAGAGGCTGACCATGCCTGCCATCAATTGTCCTGGGGAACTCCCGTCTTGGAGTTTCGAAATGATGGATGTTTTGCAGAAAATAACTTTTAGGCTGCTTATTTCTGCATTGCAATGGTTAAAAGTTGTTCTGCAGCTTTCAGATTGCCGATTAATTGTTTGGAAAAACCAGTGGGGAAGCATATGTCTGCTTATAAGTATAAAATAACCAGAATATACCATCAGAGTATGCATAAAATAATAGAAGCCATAAGGCAAACAGTTTCTGAGCAAAGGAACAGCAAAATTTTTGTAGATAAAAATGTGAAAGTTACAATTAGTTATTTATAACTTCTCAGTGTTTTCCCATGTCTGATTTTGTGTGTTTTCTACAACTTCACGAACAGCTTGAGACATAACCACCAAACCAGAAATCGTCTCATATCTCAGATGTGTTCAAAACTTAGTTATAAAAACTTTTGAAAATTGTAGAAATATTATAATTGATTTCAGATGCTGTTAAATCTTTACTGCAGTGTTGGAAGATGCTGCAATTTATTAACACTGCTTTGTGTGTCATACTTATTTTTACAATAATTGCATGTATTTTGGAAACATACAGTTTTTGTTCTATAATAAATGTTTATGCAAATATAATTCAACATTAATAAACTAAATGATCATTACTATAATGATTTTCTCTGATCTGGCCAAAAGTATCTTGAATATTAATAATTTGCATGAGTGTATCTACTTCTAAAGGATACTTCCTGAATTATATTTCACTTTTCCATTCATCCCAGACTTGATGAGGGCCTTCTATACATTTATTCCTTCAATATGCTTAGATACTATTTTTTTACTTATATTCTACAGTGCATTTTGAGAAATAAAATCTGAATTATCTAACATTAGCACATCTAGTCATTGGCAAATCATGTCCATCTCTGCAAGTGAAATGAACAGATGGCCTCTTTAGTTGTGTTATTAGGAAAAGATGTAGTTGAAAGGAAGAAAACAAAAAGAATGAGCTGTGTCCTTGAATTTCTTTCAAATATTCACGTAAAAAAATTCCACTTCCAAATCATTACATTAGAAATTTAAAGACTCTCTCTGTTAAAAATTTGTAGGTTGGTCTCAATTCATTTTTTAGCATTTTGGGTGTTTGCTGGCAAGGGGAAGGATCCTTGGGGACTCTCCTACTGTTAATAGCGTTTAGTATAAAATTATTACTTTATTTTGTTGTTATTAGAATATCAAGTGTAGAATAAAAAGGAACTCTTGATGCATTTCAAAGTGCTTAATTATGATTGTATTTAGAATTTCATAAGTTACCAAAAGTATTCCTAACGACAAATATGATTGTTACTGTAAGGGGCTCAGTAATGTCTAGTCGTATGATACACATGGCATAAGCATGCTTGTTTCACACATTCTGTTCACTTATCTTACCATGATGGAATTTGTGGCTAATATTGACATGCATTCAGAAATCATTCATAAAACTCTAGTGAATCTGTTTTGTAGCATTTTCAGTAACTGTAACATCATGTTGTAGAGACACACAAATCTTTTGGTTTGTATAAATAAAGACAAGATTGGAAGATTTTTAAAAAGGAATATTATTGGATTACATTTAAAATGGAAAATAGAAAAATAAATACACATTTCTAATCAGATATAAGATAATATTTTTATGTTCTGTAAAGAACATCATATAAATATGATTACAACAGTCAATTGAAAGTTTATTAGTTTTTTTTCCTCTTGTTTGTTTGGTTTGGTTTTGGGTAAATTTTTGTGTGTGTGATGCTAGGGTTCGGATATCACTTTGTGTGTATGGAATACACTGTACTTCTGATCTGTTACTCTATTTTAATTAAATATTTCAAAATAGTTAATAGAAAAAGTTTAATGTTCTTGGCTCAAATATTATGTTAGAGTTGATAGATAAGTCAATATGATCTTATATTGCACATACATTGAAATATCACAATATGTATGTAACCAAATAAATATGTACAGTTACTATATACTAATAAAAATAAGTCAAAAACATGTTGGTTTTCTACTATCATATTCCCAAAATTCTTACTACCATAATACTGAAATATTATTCTAAATTGCAATAGAGTAATATTGCTACAACAGTGTATGCATCATTATATGCCTTTGTCCACAGTTAAACTTAAGGCTCCTTAGTTGCTTACTTTGCTCAAATACCGGCTCTCTTAAGTGCATGTGCTAGAAACCTTATCCCTAACACAGCATCATGTAAACTCTGTCTTCACGTGTAGACTAATGCTGTTCAAAATAGAGTTAAGACAGTGTGTATATTATTCTACAATAGCAGGACATAAGCCTTATGTATATTGCTTTTCTGTCTTCTACCATCTCAAAACAGGACAATAGATATTTACTGGATGAGAGATGCTAATGATCTGATTTCCCATGTGCTAAAATGACAAGTTTCTTGCACAAGAATCTATGTGTTCCTGAAAAAGACAAAGTCCTTTTATTTATTTACATGTGCCTATTTACTTTCATTTTATGTTCAGTGAACCTGAACATAAAACTGGCAACACACAGCACTTTAAATGAACTGAAGGCAACCAATCTTATGTTCCTCATCCTTTCTCAATGTACACAGAGGCAGCAATACTTAATTATGCACTAAATTTAATTATTTTAATTGCCAGGTCAAAAACTTGATCACACTGCATAGAAAAGATGACAAAATTAGAGATATTTTTAAAATTATTTCTTCATGTTTAAAAGTAGTCTTGTTAAGGGAACCAACTAATTCAGCGAGGAAGTATGAACTATAAGATCCTTCCCATGGTTACTCCAAAATTAATTATTTGAAATTTGGTATAACTTCAAACCAAGATAATTAGTCTTTTCACTATAACCAAAACCTCAAGACACATGAAATAGGGATAATAGTACAGTGCAGCAATATTATGATATTGTTTGATTTTTCTGTTCTTGAAATAAGTGAATGTGGATCCTTTTTAAAGAGTTGGTTGAAAGTTCTAGGTTTGATGCTAAGTCTAGTAAGAATCTCATGAGCAATATTGTTAAAGTGATAAAGAGGGAGTACCGAAAAGAGCATCTAAATATAAGAAGTAGCATCAATGATTGGAGGATAGATAGACTTGTCATTTTTATTTTATTTATTATGAATAAAGCCATATTTTTATCCATGTATATCCTTGTTTAAGCTCCCTTCCCCCTCTCACCTTTTTAATCCACACATTTTCTGTGAAACAATTCAGGGTATGATGAAGCACCCCCAAAATGCATTAAAGTCAGTGATTAGAAGCTAAGTACCAACGGAATGGCCAACTTTCAAAGGACGCTACTTCTTACATTATTTCACTAAAGACAAAACTACGAATACATGGACTCTTAGGAGGCAAAACATCTAAATTATAGGATCTAGTTCATAATATTCATTCCATTAGCTACTGAAAAGAAAATAAGTATAGCTCCAAAATTATCTACTGGAGGTTAGAGATTCTGGGGGAAACATGGTTAACCATAGAGAATTTTGAAGGAGAAGAAAACTCAACTGGAGAAGAGGAGATAAAAAGTGAAATTTAAAAGGCGAAGAAGTTTGCCTGAGAAGATGGAAAGCCCTTAAATGACCCTTAAAGGTCAATAAGAGAAGAGCACAAGGAGCCAATCAATGCTTTGATCAGTGTAATGAAGGAGAATGGGGAAAACATGATGATGATAACTTGGGAAGAATAATAAGTAAGTTGATAACTACATGTACTCGTATAGCTTTAAAAAGAATCAAACAATTGACAGAGAAGAGTAGAGGGGAACCTAGGAGAACAGAGATACATAGGAATGGGAAGACAGAGTGGGAAGGCACAGAAGAGGGCACAATAGCATATATCAGAAAGGTGTGTAGGGGACACATAAACCTATCTCATAGAAATCTGCAGCCTGAACCACAACTTCTACTCTAAGATCTTACCCCAAACTACAAGGTTTTTACAGAGACTAAGAGAAGAAGGAGACAGGAACACTGTATCATGTATTCAGTTGATTGGATGGTGCAGCTATTCTGTGAAATTATGTATTTTCCCTCACAGTTGAGTTACATGTACTCCACAGTTATAATGGGAATCAAATTTAGCATACTTTCTGATGCTAGACATTGGAAAACAGAGAACAGTAGCCATGCTTCAGAAGATAAACTGTAAAATTTATGCTTCAAATGTAAACAATAATAACTGATAACATTGTATGATAAATGACATTTGAATGTGAAAAGGTACATCTATAAGATTAACTCTTGCAGAAAGCTAATAATTCTTGTGGTGAACAGAAGAGGAAGGACTGTGAGGTCTAGTTGGAACTTGGTTTAGTGCTGCCCTTGGATGACTCTGGAGGTCATGTCTTCTTACATTTGATTAGGCACCAAGCCCTTCTAGGACTTTTCAGATGAAAGGCAAAATTTTGGGATTTGTCTAGATTTATTTTGGTTTTTGAGTCTCAAGTGAGGACGATTATTAACTTTATTTTAGCTTTTGTTTTAAATCTTTCACAAAATGCATTTCTGAGTTGTGAGGTAAATATCCTGTTTTAAAGTACTTTGACAGTTTTCATCCATTTTTCTTGCACTGATTTATAACTGTATGCCTTCAATGTCTTCAAGATTCTGGTTAAAATTGAATTTCCTATTTCATTCTGGATTTTTTAAGCTGTGTCAACACTTGGGTCTGAAACTTCAGATTTAGATGGGTTTAGTGGTGCATACTGATAAGTTCAGCATTGCAAAGCAGTGAAACTCAAGACAACAAACTCAAGACCAGTTCAAGCTACATAGTGCATTAATGGTCAGACTCATCTACATAGTAAAATCCTTGGAAAAAAAGAAAGTGATATGAGAGACAGAAAGGACAAAAGAAATACATTGATCCTAATCTCAGTACTGTGAGGCTCAACCTGTTGAGATTCTGTTTTTGAAGGCTGGTCTAGTTTTCTTTTTCTTCTGTCCTATTATTTTCTCTTTTTTCTTAACATGTGAAAAATCAGTAATGACACTTATTTTATTTATACTGTTAGTTGAATGATACTTTTAATATTCAGCTTCTCAGAAATAGATGAAAATGGGCAACCAAAGACAACCCAATGAATTTGTCCTTTTGCAGTACTGTAAGAGGTTTTTTTTCCCAAGAGCAAATTACATTGGGAGTTTAGCCAGTAACATGGACTTGGAATCATGGGAACCTCACTCCAAATGAGGTTTTCTCCAACACTGTCATTTATAATACATATGTGTGTGTGTATATATATATACATATATATATATACAGACTTTAAGAAAGATATTTAGCTCCCTTCCTTGCAAGTTCAAACCCTAACAGAACATGTTGTTCATTGTCCAAATATTGCTTTCTTTGATGACTGCAAATTGACATTGCATTTAGTTGAATTCTTGTTCATGAATAAATTTGCCTGACTAAAGCAAAGACAAAGTTCAGAAAGGAAGCTTCAAAGGGAATGAATCTTTCTGACACCATCTCCACACACCGGAAGAAAGTCTTTGTTCATAGTGGCTAATTGCTATCCACACTCCAGGGGAGATTTAAGGGCATATGCACTTTTACAAACAAGGTAAAACTACAGTAAAATAAAAGGTTCTCAAATTGAGAATATTCATTTCTGTTTGACTCTACAGCTATGCAACAGAAATTATATCTTAAATAAAGTTATTACATGATATCATGCTTTGTAAAGTGTCTTGATATATATGCAAGTGGTTTATGAATTAAATAGTAGGTATAATAAATAATCACTGTAAATTGTAAGAATAATTAGGAATTTTGATACAATGGTCTTTTTATAAAGCCAAATTTTAAAGATTATAAACCAGAATTTAGAATAAATAATCTTCACTATTTCAATAACCATTGCTCCTCTCCATGGCTCACAATCATTCATTCCTATGAATTTTTACTTGATCCAGCCTAACAGTCAAGATGTCATGAGAGTCAATCTGCTTTCAGGCTACATATCCCTTTCTCCAGTCACCAACTCTTTAATACCAAGTGTGACATTTGATAAAAAATAGTTTAACACCCCTTCCCCCAAAATCCTGCATTTTCTGCCACCTTTACACATTACATCTCAATAACCTACTGTTGAGAAAATGTCAAATAATAAACACACATCTTCAGAAGGTGAGAATTGTCAAGGGTCTTTTCCTTCTCTCCTGTAATAAAACAGAACCTGCATAGATTTCTTGTTCTGTACATAACAGATGAGAACCTATACTTTCTTACATTCCAGAGGATAATTATTTTTCTCATGAAAGGAGTCAATAAAAAGTGCATAGCCACACTAAATTCTATAAGTGTCAGCATTAGATTGAAAACTATGAGACTTTCTATCAAGGTTTTCTCTGAAGATGAATTGAGGCTATGGGAAAAGAATATTAACCCTGCTTCATACATAGTGTAGATGAGGAAATTTCAGCTGTTGGCACTACACAGGGCACCTGGATTTCATTAAGTTTGCTGCACCTAAAATTTCTACAAATATCTCATTTTAAATTCCTGCTGGAAATTCTGTTTGGCCAATATAAAGTGTTCACAAATTCAAATTATTTCTAACACTTTTCTCTGATTACAATTATACTAATTTTCCACAAGAAACTATATAACACCATGTTCTTCAATGAAAATCATTGTGGTGGAAATGTGAATGGTGAATAATTTTCTCTAGAGCTAAAACTGAACCTCAGATGCCACATAATCCTAATTTTCTGGGTAACTTTTCAATGCCATCCTTGATTTGTTGCCTAGCATAACAATCACTTGACTTATTTATAATTTACTCATACCCTGAGACCTTAATTTTAAATTTTATTTCTTAATAATTTTTATTTTAATACCCAATACCCCAAAATTAAGAATGCATAAACAAAGATAAATTAAATATTTTCTGCAAATAAAATAGAAACAGCGACTTAAGGTAAGTATACTGTGATTTTTTTTCTAATGAAAAGTCACTCATCCAAAAATTATCATCACAGAACTAGTAAACCATAGAGAATAGCATAGCAGTTAGTCTCATATCTCAGAAAAGCTTTCTGGGAAATACTTCCCTCACCCCAATATCCTCTTTGCAAAAGACTAGCAAGATTCCATTGAAATATTAGAATAATTAGATTTTTTTTTCATGAAGTGGAATAGTGATGTAAGTTCCCCAAAATGCCACTTCTTTCCCTCAGTGCTGTTATTTGTGAAGGTAAGTCACAATATCCCACTTATCTATGCTTTATGTGCCAAGAGTTGTTTGGTTAGCTATTTTATCGATTTTTGTACTACTGACTCTTTCTATTGCCTATGGCTGTTGATGAATTCTATTAAAGGTTATTGAAAATGCTTTCCTAACCTAATGAGTACCTCATTGTGTAGGTTGTGCATTTTCATAGCAGAAATATTAAGAATGAGAATCTAGTCCATATGTCCTTCTTATGTACATTGTGCCAAGTTTTCCTGTAAAGTAGCTGCACTCTTTTATGTCCAAACCTTCAAGCAACATATTTTAATTGTCTGCATTTACTCCAATAGATACTGTCAACTTTTATAAAGTTATATATTGTATAATGTTAGATGTATGAAATTATTTTATGGTTTTAATATTAATATCATATTTATTAATTCTATATCCTCATTTAAGTAATATCTCATTGCACATATTTTGCTTGGCTTCAGATTTCTTGTTTAATATGTAGGTTCTTTATGTTTTCTAGATAGAATCACCAGCCCTAGAAATATTTCAAGCTATGTGTTTATGATCGAGTGTTCAGTGCCATATTTTGAAAATTTTATTATTTTGCTATGTTTCAACATGTCCATAAATTTATAAGTGCTATTTGTATTTTCAATACAGATTAAATACCTAGTTTTTAAAATTTTATCTTTTGTATTATACTTATCATCCATCTAATTTATAATTTTCTATAGGTTTAATTATTTAACTCAGCAATGCACTGAAATTTTCTTGTTACAGAAAAATCAAACTCACTTAAGAACTAATATCTACTAATAAGTAAACATACCATGTTTATCTTTCTTGATCTGAGTTAGCTCCCTCAGAACATATTTTTTCCAGTTTCATCAATTCACCTGCAAATTTCATGTATTTTTAAATGACTGAATAATACTCTATTGCATTAATGTGTCAGATTTTCTTTATCTGTTCTTTAGTTAAGGGATACTTCACTGTTTTCCGTTTTGAAATATTATTAATAAAGCTGCTCTGAACATAGCTGAACAAGTACCCTGGGGTGGGACAGAGGGTCCTTAGAGTATTTGCTCAGGAATAGTATAACTTGTGTCTTGAAGTAGGTTGATTGTCAACTTTTGGAGGAATGGCCATATTAGTGTCTACAGTGGCTTGAATTCCATGTTTGCATTCTCACAAGAAATGAAAGAGTGTTCCCCTAGCTTCAGATCCTAGTTATCATAAAGGTATCACCTGTGATATTGATCTTAGCCCTTCTGAAAAGTTTAAGATAAACTTTCAAAGTTTTGATTTGCATTTTTCTGGTGGCTAAGAAAGTTAAACATTTCCTTAAATGTTTCTCAGTCACTTGAAATTCCTCTATTGAGAATTCTTTGTTAAGACCAGTACCCCAATTTTTAATTGGATTATTTGTTTTTATATCTAGTTTTTCAGATGTATATATTTTGGATATTAGACCACTATTAGATGTAGGGCTGGTTAAAATCTTTTTCCCATTATGAAGGCTGCCACTCTAATTGATAGTGTCCTTTGTCTTACAGAACAAGACATCCAATTTAAGATCTGTTGTATGAATGAGGGAGGAGACAAAGACTCTTGAGAATAATCCTCATTTGCCTGTTAAGACAAACAAATTAACATACTGTAGAGCAAATTAAAATTAGTATAGACATAGCCTTAGGCACAAAAAGACAGTTTTGTACACTGCACACTTGGAAAGGCCAAACAGAAGTAGAAAAAGAAAATGTATCTCGTGTGTGTGTGTGTGTGTGTGTGTGTGTGTGTGTGTGTGTGTGTGTGTGTGTGTACACACAGGTTTGTGGGTGTTCAAGTATGAGCAGATCGTTATATGCAAATGTATGGAAAAAGAAAACTTTGGGAGTTATACCACAGAATGCCACCTACCTTATTTTATAAGATAACATCTTCCACTGGTCTGGAATTCATTAATTCAGGTAGGCCAGAAAGTTCCAGGAGTCTGCCTGACTCCATATTCAGAGGTTTCTAATTGCAAATGCTTGTCACCATGCCAGGCTTTTTTTGTGTTCTGGTGCTCCAAGTCAGTCACAGCTTCACACTTACAGATATATGAATAGAAATATATCCTTCGTGAATAGAAATACCTCCTTAGCTGATAACTAATGTTTTGAATGATCATAGCCAATCATACTCATAAGAGTCATATTCAATAGCATCTCACTGTGGCTCATAGAGCTAACATTAATTTATAAATTTACAAATTATTTTGTTTTAATCATACATTTAAAAACATATTCTTCACAGGCTGATTTATTTAATTTTATATTTTAGATTAGACTGTGAGAGAGAATACTCAAATACACAGAGTTTTTAAGGACTCAGGTTTTGGATCATTTATTGGCTGGTAAACCACTTGTTAGCAGGTTCTGCTCTGGTGGTAGTTTTGTTAGCCTTTCTGTTTCAAAATTCTCAAAATATAAAGTAGTTTTCTCCTTTTTATTTATTTGATTTGTATTAATTAATACTTTATTTTATAATATATGCCTAAGAGGAAAATTTTAGCATCTGGTTTCCAATTTGTGAGTCACGGACAATTCAGGTAATGAGGACTTCTGTTGAGGACACCATGGTGCATACAACTATTTGCCTATTTTAGAAGTACAGGGTCATATAGGCTGTTCAGCACAACTTTCAGTAAACTGAGTACTGGGTATTTACATCAAAATATAAAAATTTATTCCAGCACCCATCCAATAGAAATATTACAAGAGCTATATAAGTGATTTAGATTTTAGTAGTAATGTTAAAAAGAATTATTGAGAAAATACATAGCTTAATAATACGTTATAGTCAACACAGCAAAAATGCCATCTGCACATCTAATCAATATAAAATCATTAGAGAGACAATATACTATATTTTAATTTTTTCTTTGTTTTGTTTATTTTTAAAATTACACTTTAATTTTAATTACATTTTATATTATACTTTACATTTACATTTTCTCCTCAAAAATCCTCCCATATTTCCCTCCATATTCTCCTTAGAATTCATGGTATCATTCTATATCAATTATTTTTGTATACATATATGTATTTTATATATATATATGTTTATATAACAGGTTCAGTTATTACAATGTTACATGTTTTTATGTTTTATCTCACATATCTCTAAATTATTACAGGTACAATTTTCAACTCATAAATATGGATACTATATTCTTACTAGAATTACCCAATATGTACTTGTAATTTATAGTCTACACTTTTAGATCTATAAATTCAAGGCTATAATAATATTTAATATTTTGGCTGCAAATAAAAATTAGTTTTATTTAAATAATTTAAATATTCAGTTCAGTAATGCCATTTTAAAGATCCTGTTCAATAATATAGTTGCTGAAAGCCATATATGGCTGGAGAAAATTATGTTGGGCAATATAGCAATTTCCTACTCATCATCTGAAAAAATTTTAAAAGGGTTCAACTTACTGCTTAATGAGTTGTCCACATGTGAAAATTATATTAGAGTTCAAGTGTCTTTGTGAAGCAGCATTCCAACAGTATTTCAGAAGTGAGGAAAAACTAGCTAGTTACCTACCATTCTTGCTTAAGATCTTTTGTAGTCTTCCCTGAAGAATGAGACTTCACTGATGGTTACTAAGCAACCTAAACTTGTTTTTTATCTATTGGCAGCTTGTTATTTAAGTGGATTTTGTTGTGTATTTCTGATGTATTTGAGTACAGAACATATATTACATGGTTATGCTCAATTTTTCCAATATTATACATATAGGAGATCAGTAAATCATATTTTATATTTTATGGAATTTGTAGTCCTAGCCAACATGGGTTAACAAGTACCAGATTTACTCTCTTGAAATATTAAAAATAATGAACATTATTATATTAAGAAGTTCTGAGACTGCTGGATATGTATACTTAGCATGGCAATCTAAGAGAAGAAAGAGAGAATTAGGTGTGCCTTGTAGTAAGCTCAGTTTATTAGCTAGGGAGTTCCCTTAATAAAGGAAAGGGAGATCACCCCCCCCCAAAAAAAAAACACTTAATTCTTGTGTGAAAAAGAATAAGAATCAAGGTGTGTTTACAAGCCCAGTCAAAGAAAGTAGAAGGGCTGTTCTGTAAAATATCTCTGAGCACCACAAAGCACAGTGCACCTAACCTCATCAGAATTGTTTTAAGTTTTTGTTTTTGTTTCTAATAATGAAATCATGACTTTGAGGAAGATAGTTCCAGAGCCAAAGAGAGGGGCAATTGAAGGAATATAGAATTCACATAACTAGAAACAGAAAATATGTGCCTTTATTTCAACAGGAAGACACATTTCAGTAAGACTAAATGTGGCTCTCCGTAAGAAAGACGAAAGCAGAGCACACCCAGGAAAGACCCGTTAAAATGATTCTAACTTATTTAACCTAATGAAAATAATTCTCAGAATGTTTGTAGGAAATACAAAATATTCTGAATATAATATGGTAAAAATCAAAAGGAAGAAAACAATTAAAATCTTAAGGTCTTGAAAATAGTTATAAAGCAAACAGATGATCAAAATCAATAAACAGAAACTCACAATTGTCACAATAGTGTTAGCAATAGCAGAAAAAGCTTTGCAATGTTATTCTCTTAATTCATATGTACAGAGTTAATCATAAATACTGCAGAGATAAATAGGCAAACAGCAATGTTCAGTTTCAAAATGAGAAATATTGTTTTATAATAAATGAGTTAATGTTGTAGACATTGCCAGTGTATGCTTGTGTGTATATGTATGTATAAATGTGTATGGTCATGTTTGTATTTAAACTTTAGTAAGTAAAGTGGTATTTAGAAATAAAAAAGATGATTGAATTAGCTGTAAGCTTCATGTGTCTCAATATGCATAGGCTTTAATTCCTCAACAATAATTAGGTCAGGAGTGATGGCACATGCCCTTAGTCCCATTACTTGGGGAAAAGGAGGCAAGCCGGTCTTTGAGGATTCAAAGTTAATCTGTCAAAATTCAAAAACAAAACAAAACAAAATGCAGTTGGATAATTATTAAAAACACTATTTGAAAAAAATGCTTGAAACTATTTAAAACAATGTTTTGGGTTTTTTTGCTGTCAAACACTGAAAACTTGTTTCATAGAGGCATCATAATCAGATATGAACACTTTTCTTTGCTAATGATGAGGAGCAATGTCTAGAAAATTCTCCACTTTGAGTAATATCTGCCCCCAGCAGAAATATGAACCTAAAACTGTCAGCTTATTACAAGGTGACTTCATTCAAATGAGTTATTTTACCAAACTCTAAATATCATTTATAAAACATGAAGTTAAAATATGGCCATGATGCTAAATCAGTTAAAATATGACACATTTGTTATCTGTATTGCTGTGCAAGTGTGATTGTTTTTGATATTCTGATTTTTTTCTGAGCCTCTTTAAAATATTTTGTCATCTTTTCTTTTCTCTCAAGAGATTTCCTCTTTGTCGCTTTCTGACTCAATTTCTCAACAATAGTTTAGGAAAAAACCCTGTCTCCCTAAACATTCAGGATTTATTGTAATGTTCTCAGAATGGGATGCTGGTCTGAGTTGCAATAAGTATTTTTGACCAAGTGTTCTTTTAATAGGTAAAATAAAGCTCTCAGTGTGTGTGTGGGTAGAAATGTCAAAGAAAAAAAATGTATCTATAGGGCTTTTACTCTAGAAATAATGTTTTTGGTGGAAATGTAATTCATTTGTTTCAACCACTTAACAAAGTGCACACAGTTACTTGTATCATCATGAAGCAAATCATTTGACAATTGGAACTTCTTTACATTTTAAATTAGCTTAGAAAGTAAATGTTTTCCTTGTGATGTTTTCTTCTTTTTTGATGTTTTAATTCATATTTTATTTTGATTGATTGTCAGAACTTTTTTCTACTTAGCTATAAGAAGTAGAAGCCTCTTTCTTCCATTGCACAACTAGCTATTTTTGAGCTTGCTCCCACAATTTCATGTTGACTCTGAAGGTAGAGAGACTTCAAGGTTCACCATGGTTGTAACTGTTTCCTCCTGAAGTTACAGAGTTACCACAAAGCTAGTGACTTTACACATGACATGAATTTACCTTCTTCCAACTCTGAAACATGTCTTGTAGATGAGAATCTATTCCTTGTTGACAGAACTTTTTATAAAATATAGATAATCTGTTTTCCATTTTCTCATACCCTGAATTTCTCTGCTCATGACTCTGCCTTCTTCATTAGAGTCTATTCTTCCCTGTGATGTTTGCTCTTTTCTCTCAGATGTTCACAAAGTTCTCTTGTAAGGAACATATCTGGAGATCCCCGGATAAACAAGGATTGTTGTCTGTCACTATCCTTACCCCACTGGCACATGTTTCCTTTATGAATGGTACTGTATCCACTTTGGGGAAGAGTGAAATGTCAATGTCTTTGGGAACCATTCTAGTCACAACATATTGAGTTTCTTTTTTATTTTATATATATATATATACATATATATATTTATTATTTGGTGATTTTATATCATGCATCCAATCAAACTCAGTTATCAATACTCTCAGATTCATACCCACTCTTATGATTTCCCCATTTACAAAAACACCTATTTGTGCTGCTTATTTACTTACTGGAGCATAATTAAACTCCCTGTGGCCAGACTCTTAAAGAAAACAAGTCCTTAATGACTTTCTAACATCTATACAAGAGTCCAGGAACTAGATGTAGGTTATTGCTTAGCTACAAATATAAATTTTTAAGTTCGAATGAGGTACAATGTTTGTGATCCTAGAGTTAACAAAATATTTGAACCTTAATAAACTAGAGACCATCATGACAAGTATCGATAGTGTTTCCCATAGTCCTAGACACTGAAACACTTGATGTCAAGTTGGTGGCGTATTCTGGGCAAGTTATGGTGGAGTAGCCTTGCAGGATGAGGTGAAGGAAATTGAAAATCCACTGTGCCACTTTCAGTATTCCCTGAGGTTTGTGTTTCAAACATGAGCTCCCATCTTCTGTTTGAGGCCATAGTTATTTTCAGCTGCCAAATACCAATTCCATGGATGCTGACTTCATGATCTGAAGGCTTGAATAACCCTTTGGAAAGTTGTTGTCATGGTGCTTTAGCACAGCAACAGAAAAGTAACTAGTACGTTGATTAAATATGTTGGAAAATCTGAATTCAAATGAATATTTACTGCAGACGTTGAAAATGTAGGTAAGACCACAGAGTAATTTATTCTATACAGTTGAAATGATAATAGGTTTTGAATATTTTAATTTTTTTTAAAAGCTTTTCAGAGAAGTAAAAGCTAACAAGTTATCACTGCTAGATTATAACGTCAGTGGCAAGGGACTTTAGTTGCATCTTCTGGGTCTTCTCACATGTGTTCCTGACTGCCTGCAGGAAACAAGTGCACTCAAATAGCAAGGAAAATGTCCTGTTGTCCAGACTCTGAGCCCTGAGTATATGCTTAATCATCATATGCTCATGCCTAACCCCTTTGTCAAGAAATTTAAATATCTTCCATGAGTCATTTGAGGTCAATAAATCAAGCATACCATGTGAACTCTGAAAAGGTGCAATACTTTAAGACACATTGCTATGCTATTTGCTAAAATTTGCCGACATTATTTATTTAAATAAAATAATGATTTCTATATAGGAGTACTTTTATCTCCATTTGTCAAGGACAAGTAGCAAATTAAAACAACTTTTATTAGTTTCTCAAAAGTTTGAGATAAAGGATATTCATAAGAGTATGTGTGACACCAAATTATATTGGCATATCTCTCAAATCTACCTTCATTTATTTTTCCACTGATAAAAAGCCTTAGCTGACAGTTTTGCCAACACACTAATTAGCTCTGTTATAGAGTTTCCTGTAAGATTCAACTTGCAGCCTCTGTGTTTTATTATTAGGCACCAAACAAGAACATACTGTTTTAAATGTTGAATAAGTTAAGGTTATGAAAACATAAATTTTTTTCCATTTTTCTTTTTGAATCATTTGATATGCCTAAAAAACAGACTTTGCAGGTATTTTTCCTATATTTATGGTTGCTAAGTTTAATATTCACTATTATCTTTTGGCATTTAATAATTTACATGGAAGTAACATTGAAATTTTTTCTGGTTGAATAGCAATACAATTCTTACAAATTTCCAGAAAAATGTCTAGCACACAGTAGCCGTTCAAATAATATGAGACTTCATAATGGATAGTTTAGATACAGCTCATATGGTGAAAATTGTCATTGAAAATTTCACTATTGTAATATCTATGACATGTTCTGAATATTATTTAATGTAATTTTATGTATTTTTGTTATTAGACTGAAATGAAGAAGAATATTGATAAGTATGATACATTTCAGCATGGCAGAAAGTAGGTCTACAAAGGAAAAAATAAAAATAATGTTTTATCTTATACCTGGTCAGCAATAAAGTCATACTTTTATTTTCAATTTCAATTATTACATGTGCTTTGATCAATAAAACATAATTAAAATGTGTTCTATAGAGATGCTTACATACATCTCATTCATAAAAATTTTCTAGCTTAAAAATGAGAAAAAATTGTGTGAGTATTAAAACACTGTGAGCACTAAGAGTTGAATGACTAGAAACCATCTTTTGACTATAAATATATACATGGTAAGTATAATCCTGGCTATTTCTAACAATCCAGCTTTAGACTGGAGGATTTGAATGCATTGAATGCTAGCTAGCCCATTCTCACACATTAATCTAAAGTTAGATTTAAAGTTCTTCATTGTCATCTTTAGCTGTGTTTTTTATAATGTTAATTTGTTTAAGTTTAATAAAAATGTGATTTATAAATAATTATTTAAATTACTGAAACATTTTTTTAACTCCTGGCATTAAATTCTGTGTTGTAAATATTTTGCTAAACTTACTAGTCAAATTTGTTTCTTTACTATGTTAGCCCCATTATGCAGATAAGTGTATTGGTCTTCTTTCTTTAAAAAATTTAGTTAGACAACTTAATATAAGCATATAATGTGTTTTGATCAAATCCACCCCCAAATCCTTCTTCCTTCTCTCAAATTTCCCTCCTATATCTTCACCATTTTTCCTTCCATCATCATTCTCTGTCTCTCTGTCTCTGTCTCTCTCTCTCTCCCTAGCCTGACCCCCTGATTCCATTTAGAACTACCTTCATGTTCACAAGTATATAATCCCCATTGGAAAGTGAGGAGCCTATTAGGCATGGAACAAATACCACACTTTTCCCTTCCAGAATAAATGAATTGCACAAGCTCTTAGTAATGTCCTTTCTGTTAGGGATAAAACTCACTCATTGATAATGGAATTTTACTTGACTCTGTCATGTGTAGGTATTGTGCATGATGACACAACACAGATCATGTATTCAATATAGCTTCTAGATTGGAAAAATGATGTTTAGCTTCTGCCATAGATGGCCACTCCATAAAGATTGTATAATCCTCCTAACCCTTCTTCCAAGTTAATTTTGTGGGAGGGATGAAGTACAATGTAAATGATCCAGAATGTAGATCATTCAACTATTCTCTGTATGTTGACCAGTTTGGTGCTCTGTATTAATCACTATACACAGTATAAACAAGTTTTTTTTTTTAATGAGGGTTAAAGGAAGCACTAATGTACAGAAATCAAGCTAAGAACTAAGGGTTCAATTTATTACTGTGCTCATTTAGCTAAATAATTGTATTAGCTTCTTCCCACAGTTTTATGACCAGGCCAGTTATGAATTCCTACCCTGATTAAAGCTTTTGTTATATGCTCGACTTCAGAAAGTGTTTGGTTACTCCCTTAACTCTGTGGTACTACAGCACTAGCAGGCATATCTTGCCAGGTCAGTTACTATTGTAGCCCACAGAGTTCATAGCTCAGTAAGACTGCAAATGATTTTTCATCTGTGATCCATGCATAGCAAATTTTAGAGCTGTGAAAGATAGCCAGTGAGAATGAAACTTCTAGGTCTGTATCAGCTTAATTTCATTTAAGAAACTGCCTTCTGAAATGCAGCCCACAGAACTGGAAAATATTCATAAGCTATCCAGCAGATAGACAGTGTTTAGAATATATAAAACACTAAAGACGCTAGATAGAAAACAAGCAGACATAGAAATAAATGTCAGCACAAAGAAAACTGTTTCTTTTCTTATACAATATATCTGACCACAGTTCCCGCTCCTTCCATCCCTCTCAAATCCTGCCACCTCACCATACCCCACTCTGCTCCATTTCCCTTTATTAAAGAGCAACCCTCCAAAAGACAACTGCTGTAGGATGTCTTTCTGTATGCTCTGAATATGCATTGCTCTCATTGGCTGAAAAATGAAGCTGTTTTGGCCTTTGGCAAAGCAAGACAGAAATAGGCAGGAAATCTATGCAGAGACACAAGAGAAGAAGTCTAGGAGATGCCAGCCGACTGTCCAAGGAACAACATGCCAGTAGACCAGTAAGTAACTCCACAGTCAAGTGGCAATACATAGATTATTAGAAATGAGTTAACTTAAGAATGAGAGCTGGCTAGTAATAAGCCTGAGCAATCAGCCAAACATTGCTAATTAATATAAGCCTCTAAGTGGTATTCAAGTGATGGGTGGGCAGGAGAGATTCTTCCATTTACAGACAACAATCAAATACAACAAAGCAAGGTACAGTAAGATAAGGTAAAAGCCCTGATATGGAGATTAGACAAAGCAAACCAACAGGAGAAAAGGAGTTCCAAAAGAGACAAAAGAGTCAGAGACACACCCTATACCCTCTTGTACTGTCAGAAGTCCCACAGAAAACACCAAGCTAACAGCCACAACATGTATGCAGACAGAGGACATGGTGCAGCCCCTTAGCTGGCCTGTGCTTGCTGTTTCTGTCTCTGTGAGCCCTGCTCAGTTGATTCGATGTGCCATGTTATCCTTGTGCCCTCAGTCCCCTCTGACTCATACCATTTTTCTTCCCTCTTCTGTAGGGTTCCCTGATCTCCACGGGGAGAGCAATGAAGACTGCCAATCCAGACTCTCTTTGTATCATGTGTGGTCATAAGTCTCTGCTCCTGCACTTTTCTGCTGCATGACAGCAGGACAGGAGAGCAGTCCATGAGTCTAGCAAAACTCCATTAGGAATCATTGGAGCATTGCATCATTATTTGATATCTCTCTCTCTCTCTCTCTCTCTCTCTCTCTCTCTCTCTCCCTCCCTCCTTCCCTCCCTCCTTCCCTCCCTCCTTCCCTCCGTCCCTCCTCCCCACCTCTCTTGTGTTTGGTCCCACTCTATGTCTCTGGGATATCCAGTCTCTGGTTCCTGGCCATCCAGGCAAAGTCACACATGGGTTCCCTCTCCTGGTGTGTGGACCTCTAGTTAAACTTATTGGATTGCAAGGATGGGAGGGCATAGTGCATGCCATTATGGAGAGAAATAGCTAGCAATAAACAACTCCACAATAACATATATAAAATTAATACTTTAAAAGATTTCTAAAACATACATTTTAAAATGAGTTTAAATGCACTTAATCTATAATAGAGCAATAATGCCTATCAAAGACACCATAGGCTATTAGGTAAAAGGCCCAGAGAAATCTTAATACCTGCTCTCTGTCAATACAAACTTATTCAGAAACATTTCTGCATGTCTTTAAAATAAAATGATGCTATAAATAAATCAGTACGTGCCATAATTCTGGTAATACTGTCTTTATAATGAAGGCAGACAGACAAGAAAAGAAGGAATTTTGTAAGATGATGGTGGAGGACAGCAAGAGATACCAAGGTTTGTCAGTCATTAGAAACTCAAGTCAGAAACAGAAGATGATACATTCTGAGACATTTTTTTTTTTTTAAAAAAAGCATGTCTCTGCCAGTATCTGTCATCACTCTCAACTTAACATCTAGGAAAGAATAACTGTGGTCTTTTAAGTCATTAAATTTGTGGTGGTTTCTCAAGGTCCTAGGAAACTATTACAATTGTATCATTGAATGCTTTTCAATGTATCCTAAATCTCTTATGTAAAAATAAGACAGTATATTAAACCGTGAAGAGTGATTCACCTTTGAATTTCTTCACAATTTCCTATTCATAACATAATAAAAATTGTATCATTTTTCAGTTCCAGGAAACTAGTCTGAACTTTGGCAATTCCAGATATTATTTTATAAGCATAATGGATATATTTTTCCTTCTCTTTTTACTTAGCATACATAAAATTTGTTTATGTATACACACTGAGACCTAAAAGCATAAAAGGTATCATAAAAAATTTGTATGAAACATTACATGCAAGGTTATGGTTTTATTGTGGTTTATGGATACACATAAATATATTTGTTTAGTTTAAAATTTAACATTGCTATTCATACTTTTCTGAAATAATAGTATGAGCTGTAAGTTTAAGAATATTAGATCCTCAAATGTCTTATTTCACCAAGATTCAATCAAGGGAAATGTAGGCATCATTAAATACCAAAACTTTTTCTATTCATCACTATCAATCTCTAGATTCTTAAAATATTACTTAAGAAAGCACTTTAGTTTTTGAAAGTCTACTCACCATACAGAAAGCATCATATAAGTAAACAAAGATAGCTTGAATATTTTGATAAAGTAGTTGTATTTTGAAATATATAAATATATGTGTGTGTTGAGGTGTTCTTTGTTATGTTAATTGGTATATGACAACCCAGCCTAAATGCGGTGACACCATTTTTATATTTTAGTTCCTATACTCATTAAACATCAAAAAAAGCAGAGCTTAACCTGTGTAGAAAACATGCATGAATGTATTTTTTCTCTTCTTGCTTGAACTTATTTCCACCTAGACATCCCAGCAGTGATGGCTGCAATTTGGAATTGTAAGCTAAAGTAAGCATGGACTCCTTTAAGATTATTTTTGTCAGAGTATTTCAGCAACCAGATGTGATACTAAGGCCGAATGAATCTGAGAATTGGGGGCATTTCCATAAGAAGCCTGAGTACCTCTTTAAACCTTCAAATAATATTCTGTTAAAGAGTGTCAAAGTTTCAGTCATATTATTTGAAAATTTATTGATTGCTGTATACATAGTGTGAAAGGCCATTCTGGAAGCTGCTTGGAAGACAAAAATGGCAAGAGAAACAAGCAGAGTGGAAATGTGGCACAAGAAGTTTCAGAGAGTAAGATGAACTTTATCAGGAACTTGGATTGGTCTAATCCCTGAGAGTTTTGGTCCAAGAATTTGCTTTCATTCCACTTTTGTTCTGAGACACTGTGTAAAGCTGAATTTAAAGAAAACTCACTGTGGGGAGCAAGCAAGGGGAGATGGGAGCAAATCATGAGAGAAAGAGATGGTTGAGTGGGAAGAGCAACAGAAAGGGTGAACAAAGAAATAGGTGTTTGATAGAGGAAGCACTGTGGGGTTAGAAAGGAAGCCTCCAAGAACTCACAAGATATTCATGGTTAGGACTCTAAGCATTAGTGGAGAGGGTACATGAACAGGACTCCCCCTATAATCAAATGAATGGCCACCCTAACAGGTCATTATAGATCCTTAATGCAGCAATGGATAGAGGCAGAAGTAAAGATCTATAGCTAAGCACCAGGTCAATTTCCAGGTTCAGTTGAAGAGAGAGAGGATATGAGTAAAGAGATTAGGATCATGAAGAGGAGACCCACAGAGACAGCTGACCCAAGCTATTGGGAGCTTATTGACTCTGAAATAATTACTGAGAAATCTTCATGGAAAGAAACTAAACCCTCTGAAGGTAGATGACAGTCAAATGGTGCAGGCAGTTTATGGAGCCTCTTGCAGTAGGACCAGAGTGTATTCCCATTGCATGAACTGACATCTCAGAGCCCGTTCCCTACAGAGGAACACCTAACTCAGCCTTGATACTGGATGAGGGACAATGCCAGACTGAACTGACTCACCTTGGGGTTCTCTGCCCTCCTTTTGGAAGGGATTGAAGGATGGGGTAGGGAGAGGCTGAGGGAAGACTAGGAGGAAGGAAGGGATGAGGATCAGTTGTAGATACAGAAAAAACTTTGTAAATAAATTTTAATTTTTTTAAGAAAATGGACTAATTAGTATAGGAAAGAAAATTTTAAGACAGACTAATGCTCAGTTCTGTCCTGAGTGGGCAGCTTCCTTAATAAAGAGATCAATGTGATAGTGAAGAAATTTCTGAACAGGAAACATATCCTGAAGTCAATATTCTACCTCTTTGAGGAGGTTTCTTCTTTTAAAGATAGAAATTTATTTTAAGAACAAAAGGGCTCTAAAAATGACTTAATTGCAAATTTAGAAAGAGACAGCATTCGCTACTCTTAAAGCAACTCCCTGTACACTGTTTACCAGGGCCAACACATAGCAACAGATACCACTGTGGTTTCCAGGGGTTGAAAATACAGCTTAAATTGGTAGAAGAATTTAACAAAATTCATAATCATAATCCACATATTATTAGATTTGAAGGCTTGAGGAGCTTTTGGAGATAAGCATAGTTCATGAACTATATGACACAGTTGAATTCCCTGAGGAAAGGCTCTGAGAAACAGTACATGGAGCAGTGAGGGTGATGCTTCCATAATAGAAGACACCATGATACTGAGTATGCCAGGACTATGAGGTATCTGCCTAGTTAGCTGCAGGAGTAAAGTGACATCTGCCTAAAAGAGAAGTTTGTGTGCTGCATGCTGCAAATCTGGAGGATTGTGGAGAAATAAGCCATTTTTAGAGCCGAGAGAAATTCATTATGAGATCCAGATGCTGGACATGAAGCTATAGAATTGAGTATTTGTAGGAATTCTGGTTTCTTTTGATGTTACTATTGTGTCCTTGTTCTACCCTTTGTATGACAATATTTACTAGGGGTATTATATGTTGGCAATTTTTAACTTGCTTTTATTTTATCAGATCTCAATCAAGAGAATCTGGCCTCTAAAAACACTGGGATTTTTAAAGACAATAGAAAATTTTATAGTTGGATTATGTGTTACATTGAGAACATCTGTGGTTTCAGGCAGAGGGTAGAAAGTTTTCATTTGAAACTAATGTGATTGATGTAAAGTTGACAATAAGGGAAGGGAGTGCCATGGTTAGTGTCAGTTATTACCTTGACACATCAGTCATCACCTGGGTAGAAAGTCTTTTTTGAGGAGTTGTTTCTATAACATTAGACTGTGGGGATGTCTGTGGGCATTGCCTGGATTGTGTTGATGTGAGTACACCCACTCTAAAAGCAGGAATTGTCATTCCCTGGGCTTGGGTCCTGAACTGTAAAAGAAGAAAGCATGTTGTTCACAAACATGTATGCATTCATTATCTCTCTATTTTTGATTGTGATATGAAAAGCTGCTTCAAGTTTCTGCCTTGACTGCCTCACAATAATGCATTGTAATCTGTTACTCTGAACTAAAACCAATCCTTTATGTCATTAGTTGTTTTTGCTTATTTGATTGTTTTGTTTTGTTTTTAGGATGTTCTGTGACAAAGAAAAGAAAGCAAGACAAAGAAACCCTCCTCCTGGCATTTCTATCAACATCAGTATGAGCAGCAAAGCATTATGAGACATTTTCTTTATTAAATTGAAGGATGTAGCTAATATACCTCTCTGTTTGGCATTAAACCTAAAAAAATTCTACAATTGTTTTACAAAAATTCTATTGCAACCACACTGTCCTCATTGTACTACAGTGTAGAATCATTGAAAACTGTGTTGGCGCTAAATAAAAACTTGTGTCCTTCACACTCTGTACGTCCTAGAATGATCAAGCTAATGTAGAGGGGGGAAATCGCATGGGCCCCCACATATAGGCAAAGAAATACAAGCAGCTACAGAATTCTGATTGTGATAACTGGACCAACTGAGCCTTGATACACAGCTGACTAAGAGGTGAGAAGTACTCAGTCCCTTGGGCTAAGGACCTCCTCTATAATCAAATGAATAACCATGCTAAGTGACATTACAGAACCTACATCCAACAATGGGTAAAGGTGGAGGCAGAGGTTCATGGCAGAACATTGGGCTGAGCTTCAGATCCAGCTGAGAGCAGGGGAAGAGAGTCTATATGAGCAAAGGGATAGGGATTTAGAGGAAAATTCCCACAGTGATGGCTGGCTGGAGCTCTGGGGAGCTCACTGAATCAAGAACAGCCACTGGGGAGCCATCAGGAAAAGGAGCTAGGCCCTCCAAGGGTAGGCAACTGTTAATTGACTTGGGCAGTATGTGGAGCCTCAAGGGGAAAGATCAGACTGTGTTTCTGTGCATGAAGTGCCATCTCAGAGTCCATTTTCTTCAGAGGAACACCTACCCCAGTCTTGATATTAGGATGAAGCAATCTCATTTACCTGGAGTGGATGTGCCAAGCTGAGCTGACCCACCTTGGAACTTGTCCTTTTTGGGGAGAGAATGGGAGGATTAGGGAGAGGAGATTCTGAAGACTGACTGGGAAGGAAGGGAGGGGGAGCAAAGAGATACATGGATAAAAAATACTTTATTTTATAAATACAAAAAGAATACTAATTGTGAAAGAAGTAGTGTTCTCCAGGGATGAGCTGTTCAATTCTTATTAAATACTGAGAGTTTAACCTGAAAGTCCTAAATATACAAGAAACACTAAATAAACCAAGCAATGAACATTTATATATTATGTATATTTATATGTCATTAACATATATAAACACATATAACAAACAAAAGAGGTCATGATTTCAAAAGGAAGAAAAGCAGTGTGGGAAAATGATAGAATAACAAACAAGAAGGGGAAGAAGAAAATGATGGTATTAAATTTTAATTTCAAATTAGAAGTCATTAAAATTACTTTTTACTCAAGATTAATGTGCCTTTTCTAAGATCCCTAGAGTTTGTCTTCATTTCCTTGTCTTTCTCCCTCAGTCTGTCTCTCCATATGTTTTCTGTCTGTGACCATTTCTGTGATAAATACACAGAGATTTAAAAATTTGAGGCTGTCAAAAAACAAATAAAATCAAGTTTTCTTCTTATCTACCAAATGAATTATGTTAGTATAATTAATATCTGCATTTTTTGCCTTAATTTGTAAAATAATATAGTATTACATTGTAAATTATAGGGTTTTGCCAGAATTAAATGAGGTGCACCATGGGTAAACTGTTTCTTAGAGGGCTTGTAAGACAAATGCACATTAATTTTTACAAATGACAGAAGCAAAAGAGAATTTGCAGATTTCTGGCCTGGCCTCTACACAGATTTTTTTTAACCCACTATAACCATCAAATCAATTGCCTATGTTTAGAATGACTTGTATGGATTGTTAATTCTCAAGCTTGTCAACTGATTTCCAAGTTCACCCTGTAATCCTTCTGAAAAAAAGAAGTGGGGAGAAATTTTTTAATTTTAGGTCTAGACATTAGGGTGCCTAAAACTACTTTAATTTTCTCTAAAATGCTAAATAGAAATTGTTTTTGAAGCAGAGATATGGAAGCAGAAAATACAAAACATTATACTAAACACTATACTACTAACCAAATGTAAAGGGGGAAGGAGATGGAAGGTAGATCATGCAGCCTACTTGGTTTCTTTTTTCATCATTCTCTTATAATGAAACATGATGCCAGAAGCTTCCAGTAAGCTTAGATCTCAGAATTTACATTGTTGCCTAACTTCCAGGCATGGAAATCCTATGGAATCTCTATCTGGTATACTGCTACAGAACAAAGAAATAATGAACACCATCATGACTTACGTAGGTAAGCTCTTCCTCTTAGTCCCTGGAGAATAAAGTGGTTAGACTTTGTGCATTGTATACCCTATGTCACAAATTCTCATTTGTGTCCTTTTCTTCAAAAATAACAATAGATAATAATAAACTGAAAATATTTATTATAAATAATGGAATTTAAATTTTCTATACTTTCATATAATGAAATGATATTTTTTGAATAGTTTCAACTGTTTCAAACTGTAAAGATCTTTCTTAGCTAAGAAAATGACAGAAAATTACCATGCATGTGATTTGTCTCACATGCTATTTTTTGGAGATCCCTAGTTAAAAAAGACACTATAGCATAGTCTCTGTGTGTTTCCAATGGATTCATTCTTAATCTTTAAAGTGCCATCTTTCCTTGGAAGCAGAGGAAATAGGTAAGAGCTAATATTATATTATTATTCCTTTAGTTGGGAAACTGAGAGTACAGAATATGAAGACTTAAAAATACCCACTATAATGCAACCACGCACCTAAGAAACACTGAAAGGTCCTTGTATAAATAGGAGCTGGAAGAAACTGACTATCATTGGAATACAAGCACAGATCCCTTTACCATGATGTCTACATGTCTCCTGAAATCAGATCCTAACCCAAAATGCAGATGTGATGACTTGGACGTTAAGAGAAAAAAGTTTGTGAAAGAAACCAGGTCAGAGTGTGTTAGTGACAGGAAGCAAAAAGCAACTATTTTCTTGTTGCCTATTGTTTTTCACTGAGTGACAACTATCAGTCTATGATGCACCAGTCTGTTAACTATACACATTTCAATGTATAATTACACTATCTACCATCAGATACATTAGATTCCTGTTTAAATCATCTGTTCTTGCATTGGCAATCCCTCTTGGCAGCCAATCTCTGTAAGCAAAAGTGGAAAATGCATGCCTAGGTCTCTTACGATTTCCCTGTCAGTAATACACTTGCCTCAAGGCAAGAGGATCTGTATTTGGTCTCCAAAACCCACATAAAGATAAAAATTCTAATCATACTTGAAGTTAATTTTCAGGCTGTTTGAGGAGAAAAGTAATGAAAAGTCTTACTCAGCTGTAAACTCAGTGAGCTACAGTAAGGACCAGTGCTGTAAGATATGGCCACTTGTTCAACAATGGCATGAATGCTACAAGAGTCACCAACAGCTTTCTAAATGACCTGAGGACCCACTTTACAAGAGGAAACTCATAATATGTGCTCTAAATAAAGCCAAAATTTATAACTCAAGATATCACTGGTTCTGAGGGGAATATATTGCTATTAGTTTTCTAAATAGAAAGAGTATGAAACAATAAACAATGTAAAGCTATAACATGGTAATATAATTTCAAAATATTTATTCTTAGACTCAATTGATTATTCATTGTTTATTAGTGAAGATGGCAAATAATTTGAACATAAAATTCTAGGCTTATACCCATAGCACTAAAGAATCAGCAACAGAGGAACTCCTGGAATTTTCTGACTATCCTGTAGAGAATAATTGATGAACTTTGGAGCAGTGTTAGGACTTATGCCATAGGGTATTCAACACTGCTAAGGATGACATTCACAGTGCTGATAAATACATAGGTACCCTGCTATATACAATGGTACATCTTCATACTCAGTGCACATATATGAACACACATATGTAAAACATAGGCACCTGCGTGAAGAAGATATATGCTCCTATGAAAAGTTTTAAAAAGAGAGTTTCTAAAGCATGAAAGAATTTTTCATTGGTCTTGTTAGTCTCTGGGATGGAACTACACAGAACACTGCATCCTCTCTTGAGCCACAACAAAAATGGTATGTGCTGCTCTGTTAGAGTCTCTGCATTCTCATGCTGTCAAATCTCATCCCTATCCTCACAAATCCACCTCACTCTATATCATAGACTGCAATTTTAATGAAAAATAGAATTCAATTTTTATTTTATTGCTACAAATTTCTTAGGTATATATATATATACATACATACATATATATATATTGCATTTCTAACTAAAAGACAATTTTTAATATAGAGCCTTTTAAATCATGGAGCCATCTAGAAACATTTAGTGATTATATTCTTCTTGTCATTTCTTAATCCAAATTATTAGCCAAGTGTGTATCTCCTTTCTGTATGTGCTCATGGTGCATGTATGAACATGTGTGCATACGTGTACCCACGTATGTAAAAGTTGGAGGTCAGCATTGTGAATTTTTTGCTGGGCAACATGCTGAAACAGCCCATTCTGATGAGACTTGAGATGATTGTTGAAGATAATTAGTTGATTTCACCTGATCTCAGCCCCCAGACCAAGGGGTAGCTAAAGGTTACAGTTAGGTGCTTCTTCATCCTGCTGTTTATGTGGAATTGGAGGAGTATCCAAATTTAAGTCTTTGTGTCTCCATGACAAGAATTTTACCAACTGAAACATCTACTCAGTTCTAATGTTTCTTCACAATACTGTCATAAACAAATTCCACTTCTGAAATTTATGCTGTATCTTTCTTAACTCTTCTATCTAGATGTGGGAAAATCTTACCTATGAATGTAGAGAAAATTTAGCTTGACTTAAGTTTAATATAGGCTTTCTGAGTTCTAAAAAATTATTTATGTTTTGTCTTTTTTATCTGTCCTTAAGATAATATTACTCTAGTCAAAATGTTTCAATATTTATATTCCATCTTTCAATATTTCCAACCAGTATTTTCTGAGATTAAATGTTAACAAGAAAAAGTAATGAAATGTGCTTTCAAATAAAATTTTCCCAACTCACTCTTGAGGGAGGGAGGAGAAAACTGCATCTACTTGGAGTGGAGACTGAACTAAGCAATATTGGGTCAGTGGGACCATGGGACTGCCTGCTCCCTGCCCAGGGATGGGATGGGGATTTGTGGATAAGAAAGAATGACCTGATGTGGTGGGAGGGGAAAGAGACCTTGAATAAGGATATACAAGGTTAGAAAATGTGACTTCTTTTTTCATAATAATAAGAAGAAGAAATAAAAAAATTTCCACTGAAAAGTAATATCAGTTGAATTTTTCTTTTCTGAAGAAATCGAAGTAACAAAAAAAAAGTGTCTAGCTATGAAAGACTTCTTTCAATGTTAATCTAAATTACATTATAGATGATTTAAATAATCATGATGATTACATTAATGGATAAAACTAAAGGAATGTTTCCACATCAATCACTATGATAATTCCGTACAAATGCTGTACATTCTATTTTCATAAGGAATGCCAGGAAACCTTTGCTAAATATTGAAAACAATAATCCACATTGGGGATCAGGAACATCACAGTAAGATTGTCTTTTCCACACCCAGAAGCTAACATTTATATTTCTTACCATTTGTACTTTACATGTTTGGGCAGAGATTTTTGGGATAGAGTAGAATAATTTAAGAATGTTTTGTCCAGTTCAATTCCTTGTGAATATCAGCTTGTTGATGATTTGATTTTATCACTTCATTCTCTTTGGTAATCTTAGTTAGAGAATAAGAAATGATGATGATTTTCTTTTTTTTTTTTTTTTTTTTTTT
>PVIH01005184.1:9559-74570 GCA_004025045.1 Sigmodon hispidus | reverse complement strand
AGCTCCTGTCTCTAAGCAGTTTGATGCTCTGAGATACAGAGCATGTTGCCAAGTTACAGCACTACAAAAATAAGAAAATGATTTTCCTGACTTTTTTCACTTAAACATTCAATCATGACATTGTGTTAATGTTAATTTCAAATACAATGCCCTTGCTTTCCACATTAAAAAGAAGGAGAAAAAGGAATGGTGTGATTGTTCAAATCTTTCTGTTCATTAATATTCATGATAATAGATGATAAGGGGCTCAGAGCACTCATTGCATTTGCTTTAATATTCCTTTATAAATTCCAAGAGAAATTATTGAATTATATGAAGAAATATGCCTGATGCTAATGCCTTTTATGCATAAATTTTCATTTTAAAGTGTTATGTCACCTAAAACCATTAAAAGCAACTAATACACAATTTAAGTAAAGCTTTGAAAGATTCAAGACACTGAGACATTTTGAGTGTCTTTGTTTGAGGGTTTTCTTGTTGTATATGTGAAACACGTTTCTAGAAAAGTAATTCATAGCTGTATAATTACTTTCAGAATAGTTCATCACAGGCAAATATTGACATGGAAAATAAGATTATAAGTAGCAGAGATAGCAAAAAAAATAGAACTTTAAGTGGGGAACATAAAATTTTATATACCATTTTTAAGATAATATATAAGTTCAAAATTAATGAGATGTTCATCTGCATTTGACCTTGAGAATCTACTATACAGAAACTTACAACATAGGTATCTACAATATCGCTTGATAACTTTTACTCTACAAATATGATATATAAAAAAGTAATATCAAAATCACCAAAGGTCAACTAAGTATTTAGCTAACACCCATTTGTGTTATGTGTTAGGGACTGACACAGTACCATGATACTTGTCTTAATAAGGACTATTCTCTGAGGGATTTGGAGTATAGTTCTGTGATAAAGCTCTTACAAACAATGCATTTGGCCTCAGTTTTGACACCTAGTAGCAATAAAAGAATAATTAATTGAGCCAAACTTTCCATGAATTATATGTAGTCATATCCTAAGATGACAGAAATCATTCATTTTCATGATATAGTACTCTCATAAATTTTCTTCTGGAAATAATAAACATGTTATTCATTCAGAAATGTAAAACTTTCACCATAGCCCATTAGGCTATTTTATTTATAAATCCCACACACTGAAACAACAAACATTAGAAGAATCAAAAGCTGTATTGGGAAAATATGAAGTGTGCAAGGAGAACAATGAGGAAGTCCTTGTTTGTTTTATATGTGCTCATCAGAAATCTAAGGGTAAGGCTTTAAAGATAAATTATTTGTGTATATTTCTTACTTGTTGATATAAAGTTTCTTATTGGCTGTGTGGGCCTCTAACTAGTTTTGTAGCTCAGCCATTCCTTGAACTTCAAAGTATTACTAAGTGATTTTGGGAAAATTGTACTCCATGATACCTGGCTAAAAGATGCATATAATATTAGATTGCTTGAGTGACATTATTGAATATATATATATATTCATATACATATATGTATATATTCTGGCTTTTCTCTAGATATATACTCTCTCTACACACATATACACACACAAAGAGAGAGAGAAAATTCAAAATATTTCTCATTAGAAAACCTTTACAATGTTGAGATCTATGCTATATAATAAAATGGCATATTACTTTTTATTTGTAATAATATTTCTTTTGGGGGGAGTTAAAAAGTCAACTTTTATTATTTTTGAGACTCTACACAACTCAAAGTTTACCAAACCAGGACAGATAAGGAAATATAAAGCCGCTGTAGGAGTTGTCGGTGACTGATTCTGAGCACTCCAAGTTATGAACAGGTAACTTTTCTTTTTTTCTTCTTCTTCTTTTTCTTCTTTTTTATTATTATGAATAAAGAATTCACACTTTCTATTCTTGTATATTCTTATTCAAGGTCCCTTCCCCCTTCCACCACATCACCACATCAGGTCATTCTCTCTTCTCCACATCTCCCCATCCCCGCCAAGGTCTCACGGTCCCAATATTGCTTAGTTCAGCCTCCACTCCTGGCAAATCCAGTTTTCTCCCCCCAACATCAAGACCGAGTCAGGTGTTCCTCTAGGGGGAGTGGGATCATTTCTGGGTGTATACCCTAAAGATGCACAGTCACACTGCAATGGCATTAGCTCAACTATGTTCATAGCAGCATTATTTGTAATAGTAAGAACCTGGAAACAACCTAGATGCCCCTCAACTGAATAATGGATTAACAAACTGTGGTACATCTACACAATAGAATACTACTCAGCAGTAAGAAAAAATGATATCCTAAAATTTGCAGGCAAATGGATGGATTTGGAGAATATTCTCCTGAGTGAGGTATCACAAACCCAGAGAGATAAGCAAGGGATGTACTCACTCATTAGTGGTTTCTAAACAACAACAACAAAAAGCAAAGCATGCCCAAGTGGCAAACCAGAACCACTGAACAGCTTGGAATCAGAAACACCTTATTTATAAAAATATTTCTATTTCTAAAGATTTATCATATTGCTAATTAAAGTTTCTCAAGTCTATTGTGGCTTAACAAAGTTACTAAAAAGGCAAAAAGTATTCACAAATACAAATGACTAGACAGGTAGTTAAGTAGGTAAGTAGATAAATGGTAGATAGGTGAATTCATACATAGATGATGATATATGATATAGAGATAGAAAGAGAGAAATTGATAAATGATAGATGATGGATGTTGAAGAGATAGATAATACATGGGTTATAGACATGACAGATGATTATTGAAAAATATAGAGAATATATGTAGATAATAAATATTAAAGATAAATGATAGTTAGGCAAGAGATATGGTTAATAGATGATACATGTTGTATAGACATATAATATATGGAAAGAGTGCTGTAGGAAACTTCTGACAACAGATATCTTCTGCTACTATATTTGTCATCAAGTTTCAAATGAAAAAGAGATGTTTGGTGTTAAGCTGCAAGTCTATATGAGTTTTGGCATGCCTCTAAAAATAAATATGTGTAGGAACAATTCACACAGAACTGAATAATTGGTTATTGTTTGCGCATTTTGCTTAATAGATGCAGTAGTATTTGATATTCTTTGGAAAGTTTTCTACATTGTGGAATGGCCATATATTGGCAAACTCCTTTTTCCTTGTCAGCAATGAAGATATCTCTATATCTGCCTATCTATATGTCTATCTATCATGATAAATGTATAAGCAATGATCTCTCTCCAACTGGCAATCACCATCAGTGCAAATTGATGCCCTGGTTTAATGAATCAAAGATGACAGAGCACAAAGTGTAAAAACCACAAAACTGTATATATTAACATAATTTTAAATGATATGCAATGTACCAAGAGATGCTCAATTATTCTTTGCTAGAGTATTCTATTTTATTTTTATACAATTTTATAGTATCAGTAAGTAAAACCTTTCTTTGCCTTTATGAACAGAATGTTCTAGTCCAGGTAATAATTTAAAATTCTATGCAATAACTCTAGATATATTTATATTCACTATTTATAACCTTGCATTTAGAGTAAAATATATTACTTGCATATTTTTAGATTTTGTGTAACTGTAAACAAATTACATAACTTGATTTATTCTGTATATTAGTGTAAAATAGATACTTGTTAGAATAAGAAAATAGTGTCTTCCATTCTTCATAGAGAAATGCACTCTGAAATACTTCCATTGTTAGTCATTTTCATGAAGAAATAATTTATTTATGTTCATCTTAGCAACACAAGATGTTGCTTCTTTACATTCAGATAAACTTTGTAGATCCAGTGGGACTTGAGCATTCCACTAGTTCCACGACAGCAAACGGAGTTCTAAGTTCTTACTTCTACTGTCGCTCAAGTTAACACAGCCTGGCCGAAGCTAGTGATCAAAAAATGCATCTACCTTTGTGCTAAAGTTTGTTTTCTGCAGCTCAGAACGTGTCTCTAGGCAGAATGAAGAACAAAAACATAAGTAAATAAATACTGCTTGTATTTGAACTCCATTTTTTTTTCTAGTGGAGCCCGCCACATCTGCCACATCAGTTTCAAAGAGTCAGTGATGGCAAGTGGAACAGCTCTGGCTTAATGGGCTGTTAGACAGCTCTCTACAGTGGGTTTTCTTGTCCATTTTATAAATAAAGATAGACACTGTCAAAAAGCAACTGAAAATAGGACTTCAGGTTTACATTTCTAAAGCCATACATACAAGTCTTAAACAACTTAAATAGACTTATGTACTCATATTAGAGATTCACTTTCTCCAAATATGGAATAATTCTTCAACTTTACAAAGGATAATTTTATCCTTAAAGGTAATTCATAATGTTAGACATAGTGAAGTTAGCTTGTCCCCACACCATTTGGTTATTTCATTAAAAATGTGAAGTAGCTAATGATAAGAGGACACTTGAATTATATATAAGATGAAATATGGCACCAAATTTCTGAAGACAAATTCTGTAATTTTAGTATTTGAATACGTTTGTGTTTTTCATTAAACCTTTGCAAATTGCTGAGGTTTAGGTCAGAGCTAAATATATTCATGATCTCATTAAAATATCTAATAAGTTCTCCAATTAATGAAAGGCTCCAGATTTGCATAGTCCTTCAAAATATATAAAATCAATAGAAATAATAATAAAAATAATATTACCCTAACTTTAATAACAATTAAGTAACAGAATATCTGATTCAGAAAAACAAAGACTTCATATAGACAACACAAACTCTGGTACCTCTGAGTTTAAAAAAAAAAAAAAAATTTCTGTGAATTTAAAGAATATTTTTTAAAGAATTAGCTATCTATCACAGAATGTAGGTTGTTATAGTAATGACTTTAAAGTGTCATATTTAATTGAATAAGTTGTGGAACAAAGGTAAAGAAGAGCCTTGACTTAAAGCCACTAGCAATAAAAGTAAGTCTAGTTGTTTGGTACAAAGATAACTAATTACTTCTCAAACTTCATTTTTATATTAAACGCAGTGCTTTTTCCCAGTCAGAAACTTTAAGCATGTCAAATAATTATCTGATGTACTAAGTAAAAAAAACTAAACTAAAGGTCTTAAGATCTCTGTAATTTTATAGAGAAAATATATTTTCATGTTAAATACATTTAAATTATTTTGAAACATATCTTTTGTTATAAAACTCTTGTGAAAGATCCCTTTTAAACCAGGAATTAAATATGTGTATAAAAAAATGTTGAAAAATGTCTGCTCCTTAAAAATATAATTTTTACTTGAAAGCAAATAAATACCTTTTTAACTTCACAGAACTTATTTCTATGTTTCATTAGTAGCTCTCTACCATGTAAAGTAAAGAATGATCTACTCAACTTACGATTTGGGTAAACTGAGGACAGAAGCTGACAGCACAAAGCATTACTGTCTATTTTACACTTTAAAATAGGTGAATTTTCTTTTGCTTTGATAAGGTTTAATGGTCCTCATTTGTGTAATTTTGTATAAGCATTCTGTATTATTCCATGGAAGAAGCTACAGTTGTATGGGAACCCACCATTACCCACAGATCTTGATTTCTCTGTCAAAGATTTCCACAGAATGCTTCCTGGGTTGAGATATTTGTTGCCCATTTCAGCAACCACCATTCCTCCGTTGCAATTTGAATGAAGAAAAACCTATAGTCACTCTCCCAAGGATTTATTTAATCCTCATACTGATATCATTAGCAGTGACAGGGCTTAGGGTAACACTCGGCGAGATAAACAGTTTTGATATATTTCTTCAAAGAATGTGTTCTGTCAAGGAACATGTCCAAAAGTATTGAAGCATATAAACATGCCTCAAGTGGGATTACTTATAAAGTATAAAATGACTGGGCCAGGAGAGGACTGGGGTTTTGACAGCTTGTGGCTTGAAATTGAACATGACTCTCTTTTTCTCTTCTGTGGAATTTCTCTTCCGTTTTTCCTTTCTTGATATGAGAGGGTGGTAATATGTACTAACCATGGCAAAGTGAAGAAAATTACAAATATAATTATTCAAAAAAATTTATTTAAAATTAAAATCTAAGTTCTGTAAAACAGTATCACATAAGACATGAATTAATCAGCTTTTCTTTCCAAACTTGAAGTGAGACCATCATGAACATTTGAAGATGTTTCCAGAGAGATATTCCAAAGGGTTTGTTAATTTGTTCTATGGTGCACAGTCTTTGACTAAGTAAATATGTATCTCATTTCCATGAACATTTAATCATGAAACTACCCATTATTCTTTATGTAAATGATCTACAGTTTTATATTTTGAAAATAAATTTTTTTCTATTTAATGATAACCACTATGAAAAAGAATCATTTTTCAGAAACATTTCATCATGACTAAATCACTTATCAAATTGTTTCAAAGAGCTGTATGCACATGATGATAGGTAAAGAAAAAAAACTCAATGTGTGATATGTATTTTTTAATAAAATTAAGTATTCACCTCTCATTCTTTTACCTTTGTCTCATGGGCTACTCCACTTGAGTAGTTAAGTTCATATGCTATGATAATTAATACCATTTGAGAACATGCTTATAAAAATGTACTCTTTGTAGAAGAATAGATTATTTACAAGTAAAATGGACTATATGCAAATATATTCCTCATGAAACTAATCTAATATCACAGAAAACATTTAAAGTTATCAGGAATTTTTTCCACAAATGCCTTTGTAGTTTCTTTGGACATGAAGTTTTATTCTTCTATAGTCTTATTCAATTCTATTTGCTGAAATATCAACGAACACACAATCAAATTTATAGCAATTAGTATTAAATGGACATAAAGAAATTACAAAAAAAAGCATACTACCATTCAACATTCTACTACATATAAGCTTAGTTATGAGGTGGCAGGCAAGGACTCAGTCTTGATTTTATGCCCAGTAAATATGCTGAGTAAAGTTTCACTTCTAGTAGTGTGGATGAGAGTCCTCTGTCACACATGCATGCTTAAAGTGGAAAAATCAAATATGAATTTTATAAACCTCTTTAATTACTTAATTTCTTATTTTTTAATTGAAAACATATTCTTCTCTGCGATGGCAGGGTATTCACCAGGGTAGGCCAACTCAGGTACTCTTTCCACTATGGCTAGTAGTCTAAACTGGAGTCTTCTTTGTGAATTAATAGACTTTTCCTAGATGTATGTTTCTCCATAACCCTATGATGTCTCCGTCTATCAGGATATCTCTTTCATTGCTCTGCCATTCCATCCCTGTTACAGTTCAACCATTTCACTTCCTCATGTTCTCATCCCCCTTCCCTCTTCTCAATTCCCCCCCCACACACTCTCAGTTGGCTCAGGAGATATTGTCTATTTCCCTTTTCTAGGGTGATCCAAGCATCCCTCCCTCCTAGAGTCCTCCTTGATAGCTAGCTTCTCTGGAGCTGTGGTTTGTGATATGGTTATCCTTTGCTTTACATCTAGTATCCACTTGTGAGTGAGTACATACCATATAAGCAGATGCATAGATCCACAGCCTAACACCAGACCAAGCTTCTCTTCCAGTGAAACAGAAGGAATATGGATTAGATGAGCATGGAAGGTTAAGATCATGATGAGGAAATCTACAGAGACAACTGAACCAAGATAATGGGAAGTCAAAAACTTTAGACCAACAGATGAGAAGCCTGCATGGGACTGGGCTGGGCCCTTTGCATATGGGAGACAGTTGAGTAACTTGGTCTGTTAAAGAGGCATTGGGGCAATAGGATCAGGACTTTTGGAGCCTATTACCTATGGTGGGACACCTTGCATAGCCTTGACATGGGAGGGGTGATGTAGACCTCCTAAACTGTATGTACCAGGCCTTACTGACTCTCCATGTGAGATTTTACCTTTGTTCAGGAGGAAGAGGGTGAGCTGGGAGGGGAAGGGAGAAAAGGATTGAGAAGTGTATCTGTGGCTGGTATGTAAAATGAATGTTTGTTCTTAAAGAAAATAGATTTTTCTCTCATGTAACATATCCCTACCATACTTTTCCTCTCTCTACTTTTCCCAGTTCTCTGGTAACCTCCCATCTCTGCCAGATCCACTCCCCTTCCATTTTACTTAAAAAATTACCAGGCTTCCAAGAACCAACAAACAGGACAAAACATAATAAAATACAACAAAGCAAAAGCTCTCATGTTGAGACTGGACAAGGAAAAAGAGTCAGAAACACACCCATTCCCACTCTTAGGAGTCCCACAAAATCACCAAGCTGTCTGTCTTAACATATATTCAGAGGTCCTGCTGCAGGTTATGCAGCCCGGTACTCACTCTCTGAGCCTGTGTGAGTCCCACTTAGCTGTTTTGGTGGATCACATTTTCCTAGTGGCCCTCATCCCCGTTGAATCCTACAAACCTCCTTTCCCTGGGTTCCTTGATCTCCAGCGGGGGGAGGTGGGGGGGTGGGGGGCAATGGAGACTTTGAGTTAGATTCTCTCTACATAACATCTGACTGCAAGTCTCTACACATGTTCTCATCTGCTGTCAAAGGAAGTCTCTCTGAAGACAATTAGATAAGACACTAATGTATCATTAGGAATCATTTTTAATCATTCCCCCCTCTTTTTAAATTTTTTTTTCCCCAGTGTATGTGTTTCTACATCAGGTTCTGGGCTATCCAATCTACAATCCCTGGCCATCCAGACTGTGTAAGGCATGAGCTCCCTCTGGTGGCATAGGCCTCAAGTTAAACCAAACAACACTCCCGAGAGTTCTGTGCCACCATTGCCCCAGGACACCTTTCAGGCAGGACAAGTTGTATGTAGGTCTAGGTTTTTGTAGCTGAGATGTTGTTCAGGTTTCTCTTCTGTACCCTTCAGAGTATCTCCCCGTGCCAAAGAGATTAGAATTTAAGGGTGAGGGTTCCACTTTCAGTGGCCTGTGTGGAAGCAGTCGTAGGCAATAGAACCTTGTGTCAGTTTGCAAAAAGAAATCCTGTTTTGTAAAATTAGGCTGTTTCTTTGGGGATTTCTGTTGGACTTTATTGGCTAACAAGTCAACTGAATGCAGACTATTATCAGCACTGGTAGCCTTACTTCGATACAGAGAATATCCAGTTCAGATTCCATATCTTGATTACTAGGAATCCTTACTCATAGATTCCAAGAAGTGTCCACAGCACTAAGTTTTCACACCATCCTGAAAATACTTCTCAATTTCAAATTGTTTAATTTGTTAATTTTTATTAAAGTATTGATCTCACTGAAGATGTTCTTACAGTCCTTAGAGAATATCTATAAAATCTGGGGGATTTTTTGCCACTTTAATTAGAAAATGAGCTTTCCCCTACATTTAATTTGGACAAAGTTTTCTTCCTCCAGTTAATGAGAAGAAGAAAAGACAAAGAAAGTTGTATAGTCAAATTTCCTAATCATTCTCATTAAATTTTGTTCTTACATAAGGTTTCATTTCTTCATTGTCTAGTGGTACAACTTTTAATGAAAAGATGCACACACACACAACACGCTCATATGTGTGTTTTATATATGTGTGTATTATATGTGAGTGTGTGTATATATAGATGACAAAAACATATATCATATTATATATCTGTTCTTTGTTCCCCAAATCAATGTTAGGACATTATCGAAGGATGAATGAGGCCCAGCGCTTCCTTTGGCATGTGAAACCTTTTTAACAATATGTTAAACAATTTCATTTTAGTATCATGATAACAGCAGAAAATTATAAGTAGAAAATTTTATATATCATAACATTTCTAAATTTTCAAAATAAGAAACTTAAGAATAGTCTAATTTCGGTTTCTCAGAAAACTGGGAATCAATCGCCCCAAGGACCCAGCAATACTAATCCTGGACATATAACCTAAAGATGCACATTCACACTCCAAAGGCATTAGCTCAACTATGTTCACAGCAGCATTATTCATAGTAGCAAGAACCTGGAAGCAACCTAGATGCCCCTCAACTGAAGAATGGATTAACGAACTGTGGTACATCTACACAATGGAGTACTACTCAGCAGTAAGAAAAAAATGATACCCTAAAATTTGCAGGTAAATGGATGGATTTGGAGAATATTTTCCTGAGTGAGTTATCACAAACACAGAAAGATAAGCAGGGGATATACTCACTCATTAGTGGACTTTAAACAAAACAGCAAAGCATGCCCAAGTTGCAAACCACAACCACTGAGCAGGTTGGGATCTGAAACACCTTAGACTGGCACCTTGGAGCTCATTCCCTCCAAAGGAACACCTGACCCAGTCTTGATGTTCAGGTGAGGAAAGCAGATCTGCCAGGAGTGGCTGCTGAAGTAAGCTACATTTTGACCTTGGGACCTCCTGCTGCTGCTGGAGAGGAGATAAGGAGATGGGGAGAAGAGAGAGTGACTTAGAAGGGTGGGAGGGGGAAGGGAGTTTGAGAAGGAGATACATTGATAAAATAATGAGACTTTATTCATAAATAAATAAATAGAATAGAATAGACTAGCCTGACTTAATTATTTTCTGAGTTTGAGCTTCCTTATTATGTAGAAGTGTAGACTCAGTGATGAGAATATCTTTTTTTCTGTTTACAACTTCTCATTGTGAAGATTGACACCTGTCAAACAAAGCAGCCATGTAAATACCGAACCCCAAATGCATTAGGTGTGATGCAATTCTTCAACCAAATGATAATTTAGTTGCACAAAGTTTTTGTCCATGATCTTTATTTACTATGTGAATATAAAGTAGTTCCCCAAAAATTTCATGTTTTGAAATCTCGGGCTTCAGCTGGTATAACCAAACATTAGGAAGAGTAAATATTCCTTTATAATTTAATGAAGTTAGAAATTGATAAATTTGTAGCCTGTGTTTTTAACTGGGGCTGATGAACTAAGTGAGGCCTACTTGAGAGCCCTCATTCTTCTCTAGCCATCATGGGACAAGCTAACTGTGTTGTATGTTTTCATGTCTGCCCCAAGTCCAAATGTATGGATGTCCCTTTCACTTACCTGAAATTTCTGAAACTATGAAGTAAAATTAAATATATCCTTTAAATTGATGATATCAAATAATTTTCTATAGCAATAAAACAGGCTTGAAGAAATATATGTCAACTAAGAGAATGTAAGTCAATTGTTTTAAACTCTCATACAATAACTATCACTTCTTTTATGTCCCAAAAAGCAAAATTTAAAGAAAATATATTCATCTTGTCTTGCTTTTCTGTACATCATGAAGAAAGAGGGTCAAGGCTTTAACTTCATTTTGAAATAGACAGCATCATGTGATGAAAAGCTGAAGATAAAGGGTCATCTTTCCTATGGCAAAGAACAGAAGTGTAAGAACCTCCCATTTTCTGGAAAGGAGGAGGGTGTCTTTAAGTATTTGACAGCTGGAACTCTTGACATTTATTCTTTTTCTCCTTTCTCCTGGCCCTGCCCCTAGGAGAAAAGAGAGATGAAAAGAGTTCATGAGAAATGTAAGTGATCTTTATTGACCCATGACTTTTGTAGAACTATGGCCTCTGGCAGGTGGCTGTAGAAAGCATTTCTTCTTGAGACAGGTAGGGGAATTAGGTGCTGGGCTAAAAGAATGTGTGTGTGTGTGTGTGTGTGTGTGTGTGTGTGTGTGTGTGTGTGTGTTTGTGTGCATGTGAACTGAAGGATTTTTGAAGGGACAGTGAGGAAATAGGAAATAAAATAAAAAGAAAACTGTAATGTATTTTCCTTTTGTAAAGAAAAATTGAAGTTTTGTTATTTTTTAAATTACAGAAACTTATATTTAGTTTATGTCTCTGTTTCTCCCCAATGTTCATTTAGATAAACCATTATTTTTATTCACAAACTAATTTTTATTTATAAATATAGTAAGAAAACTGAAATTAAACTTAAAAATGGCTTTCAGTCTTTAATGGACATTGGTGATTCCCCCTCTTTCTCCCTCCCTCAACCCATCTCTCCTCTCTCTGTTTGTTTGTATGTGTGCATTTGTTTCTGTGTGTGCTTTGCCACATGTAGAGGTCGGAGTTCAACCTGATAAATCCTTTCTCAAATGCTATCTAATTCTTTGAAAATGTATCATACAGGAACCTGGATTCATTTGCCTGAGACAGGCTGATTTGTCAGCAGAACCCAGGGATCTTCCTGTCTCTGTGTTACATATACAAACAGGTATTACTTCAGCTTCTATGTGTAAGTTCTAGATATCAGATTCAAGACCCCATGTGTTTCAGATAGCACTTTATGGGCCCAGATATCTACAACATCTCTAAACACAGTTTTTCCAAAGTGATACTCATTAGTTGAGGACAGAATGCTTGGACCCTTGCCATAGAAATAAGTAAATTGGATCACAAATCCAGTCCCCCTTCAAAAAAATAAATAATTAAAATTCAGGCTATAAAAATACACAGGAAGTGTTCGAGAAAAGAAAGTAAGAATATTTCCTGTTACCTGAGCTGTGATACATTTTTAAATAGGTCCCATAAAATGGTCATTAAAACTTTCCTTAAATTGAATTTTTAACACAAATTAAAAAGAAACACAATAGAAGATGTATTTTAGTGACAAATCCATTTCCTTGTAGAAAACTACTTAAATATAGTAATAAAGACTGAGGAATTATTTCATCTATATTTTCTTTAACCTTTCAGGGCATCTACTCTGGTTTGTTCAGAGAGATTCATTGTATGCGTGCATAAACAGACAGTGTCAAATTTAAAGTAAGAGACGAAAGGGAAAATCAACTTTAACATCATCAGTCCTCCATGCTGTACAATCCTCCTCGATCTAATTTTTGCCTTAGTTAACAGTAACTTTTCATGTAAGAATATGAAAAAGACACCCCTGGCCTGTGCCTTGCTGTTGCTCCACCTATTGATCTCACCTTCATGTTTCATCCCAGGAGCAGCAGCTCAGGGCAAGTGTCAGCAGCAGCTGCCTCTTAGCCAAATCTTCCTAAAGAGGGAGGATGGTGTAGTGGAATGTTGGATTATAGAGGGAAGTTTTAGTGACCTTAGAAGACTTAACATTTGATGGGTGTGGTCAGGTTTGATTGAGTCTGGGAACATGGATTAGAAGGCTTATTTAGCTCCTGATCTCTCTGGAAGAAGGAGTTTGCCAGTCTAATACAGTCTACTTTGTTCTGGCTCAAAAATCAAGCTGCAGAGAAGCTGAAACCAGATCTCCATAGAATGTCCTATCTAGCAGCCATCTTGAAGGAGGAACCATTTTCTGGAGCAACCCACTCTGAGAAAATGAACCCTTAAAGAAACTAATTTAAAAAGAAAGAAGGAGTGAAGGAAGGAAAAAAAAGTTGCATAACAGTCACTGAGTTTTCGAGGACATACTTAGACAGATGGGTATCGCTTGGAAAATGACAGACACTACAGTTTTGTTGTTGTTGTTGTTGTTGTTTGCTTTAAAAAGCAATTCCACTCATATTCCTCATGAAAGTTAAGGGTATGCTTATCTTTATTGCTTATTTTAATATTTTTGGTTATCCTTTATTGAGTTGACACTGGTTTGGGATCAAGAGTTTGGGTTGCCTCTATCCTCACTGACCTACTATTTCCCCTTGGGAGAGGATAAAAATATGGCATAGAGATCAATGATACAACCTCTGATAACAAGCTGAAACAAGCAAGTTTAACTTTATTATGGAAGGAAGAACCTTAAATACTTTTTTCTCTACCTTTCTCCCAGACAGGGGAAAGCATTGTGGCTGAAGCTGTATTCAATATAACGTTTTTGGTTATTTGTTGTTGTTGTCTGCCTCTTCAGTTGGTAGAAAATGTAAACGAAAGGATTCTGGATCAACAGAGACTCAGATTTAAGTGTTTCCATGCTAAAATGCAAAAGCCACTATCTTTGGGCTGTTTGGGAATGCAACATGGAAACAAATGACTTGTGAATCCTTTATTTTTTTATTATGAATGAAGTCATAAGTCTTATCCATGTATCCCCTTGTTCAAACTCCCTGCCCCCTCCCACTCCTCCCAGTCACTCTCTCTTCTCTCCATCACTTTGTGAGTCATTTTTAATTTCATAAAACTCCATTCTCACAATGCAGGGGACTAACAATGGTAAGTGTTCAACAATTTCTTGATGTCTGGGATCTAGAATGTATGTTCAAATATAAGAAATACATGAAATGCTGAGTCTATTTGGAAGAACTACTATGTATGCTTGGACTTCACTAGAAATATGTCTAGGTTTCATTACAAATTAATAGCTATTGAATAACTCTTTCCTTAATATTTATTTAATAGTAACTATATATATGTATGTTCATATATATATATCCAAATGTTATAATTTTTTTTCAATCATTCACTATTTCCTTTCAATTTTGTGAAAAAAAAGGACTCTGATCTTCAGTATATTTTAAATTATTCTTATATTCTTGATTTTTTTTCCAGTTTTAAGTCTTACTTTTTTATTTCATCTTAAAAAAATTTAATACTTCAATACATTAGTAACTTCAACAGTGCTGTACCACACAGGCATCAGTCTACAAAGGATATGGTTTATATCATCAGGAAAAGAAGTCAAATTCTGGCCTCACATTCCATGAAAGCTGTAAACTAAATCACTTTGATCTTCTTCATTTTCTCCACTTTGATTCTCACTCAGTATTTACATCCTCTTATGTTTATATGACCTTTTGAACCCATGCCAGTTTCAACAGACAGCCCATGAAAACAAGCAGCATGTTGTTAAAAACCAACCATACTTTAATAAGTCTGCTAAAAGCTGATAGCATTTCCCAGACTATACGAAGCATTAATTATCCTTCCTCTATTCTGAGTCAAAGATTATAAGAAAAGAAAAGGGCACAACCTTAGTCCATCTCTGCAGGAAAGTTTTAGCAACAATAAAAAAAAAATCAAATTGTATTTGTTAAAATGTTGAGGTTAACATCTGATGGCTTCCTCCCAGTCCTCACTTGATCACACATTTGTTTATAGAGATGGTAAACAAATTCATTGTAGATCCAGGGTTTCTGCTGAAAGTATGTGTTTGAGATACATTTCGAAATAGAAATAGACTCTCAAAGTAAACAATGAATAGTTCTGTTATGGAAACTTCTAGATGAAAACGCACCAATTTGAAAAAAAAATGAAGCATTTGCAAGTGTTTCGATTTGATGTGCTATTATCTTAAAATGTTCATTAAAATGGCAAAAAAATAAGTGTATTTTGAATTGTTGTGAGTTAAATTCTGATACAAATCTCTACACAATTTGTTGATGTAGAGAAGTGTAAAAGTCATTAAGAATTCAGTAGATGTAGAACATCAAAGAATCAGGACCTGGACACCCAGACTTAAAAACAATGTCTTCCAACAGCAATGGTGAAAATACCACTATGTATTTACACAAGTAAATAATTTTGACTTACTATTAATTTATTGTCTATTGGTTATTTATCTACATTAAATCATCAATAGTTTGATAAATTATAAACAATTAGTGTTTAAAGAGTTCTTTCAAAACCATAAAACATTGGAATTTTGTGTCGTGTATTAGGTTACCCACATCTAAGGAACAAACAGATATGTTGTTCTGTTGAAGTATGTTCAATACAAGTACGTAAAATTACAAATTTTAAAAATAATATTTTTATAAACCTACAAAACCAATCAAATATTTGAATTAAAATCTAATAAATAGTGGTAATATTATCTCAAATTGTACTGTGTGAGTACATCTCTTTACTACTATTATGTTGTCTTATGTCAACCATGCACCTCACATTCTTTTTAACAGTCTTTATTTCTTACCCATCTTAAGCTGAAGTTACATTTAATACAAAAATCTAAGATGCCTGTATTGAGTGACTGATCATAGATGGCTAGGAAAGCGTCTCCTCAGGTCTGGTTTTGCCAAATGGTTACATGCTGTTTCTCAGTGAATATCCCTCCCCCGTTACTTGTGTCTACCATTTTGAATTCCAAGGAATGTTCTCCTTTGAGGATTACAAACAACTTTCAATCTCTTAGAATTTCAAACTTGCAAATTGTCACTGTACTCCATTCAATTGAGGAAATAAAACCACCTTGTTTCCTGCTAACTAACTGACTGTAATTTCTAAAGATGGGAAGAGACTCTAACTATTGATGAGGTGGTAAAGTGATCACCTTATGGAAAAGAATATGAGAGGGAAGTAATGGACACTATTTACAATTCTGTTACCTTCAAGAGCTTCTAAAAAGCGTTTCAGAAAACTTAGGATATTGCATGTAAGAAAGAGATTACATAGCATAGGTACCAGAAAGCAGCAAGTCCTAAGTATAATAATTATTATTGAACTTGGTCACTGTTTCAAAAAGACAGAGGAAAAGAGACAGATTGAACTCAGACATAGGGCTAGAGAGATGGCTCAGAGGTTAAGAGCATTGGTTGTTCCTCCCAGAGGTCCTGAGTTCAATTCCCAACAACCACAAGTTGGCTCACATCCATCTATGATGAACTCAGACATAAAGGGATAATTATGATGTTATAAAAATAAACAATAGATATAAAGTAAGTATGTGGTAAATATTTTTGATGCACAATGGAAATATAGTACGATAGGATTTTATTTAATCTGTCTTATATTAGTTAGAATTTAGGTGTGATTCTTTTCTTCCTAATTGAGACTATGATTTTTAAATACACTGGTCATTATATACTTTGAATATTGTGCCATAATTACCTACTTTAATTTATGCTAATTTTTAAATTTCTATCCATGACAAATGTACAACAAACAAATACAAGCTTCAGAATCTTGTATGTCAGTTCCAGCATTGGAATCTGAGCACTATTCAATTGTCCAATTCTGAACACCCTATGTATTCTCACATATTCTCAACCCAGGGCAGTTGGTTAATTTCAAAGCATGAACAAGCATAAAGACTAAAGTACTTTAAAAAGTTAAAAGTAATTGCCTTTTTCCTGAAGAATGATGCAAATACTCTTTTTATATCTTTACCTACTTTCCTGCTGAATTGTTTGTCAACATGAAATAAGCTAGAGTTCTCTGCCTGGAGGAAACCTAACCTTGAGAAAATGTCTCCATCAGATCTGGTTGTTAGGCATTTTCTTGATTAATGACCCATGGGGAGGGCTGAGCTCATATGGGTGGTGTCATCCATTGGTTGGTGGTCCTGGACACTGTAAGATAAGCAGGCTGAGCAACCAATGGAGGGAAAACCAGTAAACAGCACTCTTCCATTGCCTCTGCATCCATTCCTACCTCCAGGTCCCTGCCCTTCTGGAATTCTTGCCCTTACTATTTTGGATGATGAACTATTTTATGGAACTTGGAGTAAAAAAAACCTCTTTCCTTCCCAAGTTGTTTTAGTTATGGTGTTTCATCACAGCAAAAGTAACCCTAAAGCACTGAATATCCATTCAGTAAAAATTATGACTATTGATGTCTGCTTAATAGTAGCCTAAAACTATTGGGGGACTCAGTTCTTTCTTTTTATTGTTAATAACTATAAAGTTATTGTTATACTGTGGATCTCAGCTTTGCTTATTACCAAAAAAAAAAAAAAGCTAACTTAGGTACTTACTGACTTGCTGACCATTCTATCTAAAGATCAATAGGCATAGCCAATGCTCTCCAAAAACAACAAGAGTAGTACATACTACCTACCTACTGTGAACATGCCAACACTATGCCTAGCACTAAGCAAGATCATTACCTTTAATCATCATGAAAAACGTGTTTCTTTCTGCTGTCCCTATGTAAAATGTGAGACAGAGAACTGCAGTAAACCTCATAGTTTGTTTTTTCTTCTTAGTTTTCTGTCAACATTGAGTGAAGGAATGCATTACATTGTGTAAATAGGAGACCATTGATCTGAAGCATTCTCCATATGTCAGGTGACTCTATGTCAAACTAGAACTTATTATGTGAGCAAAATATAACACAAGTTAATACTGTTTATTTTTTAAAGTAGCTAGATTTAGCCAATCACAGGCAGTAGAGTAATTGGGACCTGCCCAATTCAAATGAGCTAGTAACTTGTGAGGGCAGAAGTTGTGTGTGTCTTGTCAACTTCTAAATTCCCATGCAGTTATTGAGAAGGCACACAGCGAACATTTGGTAACCATTCATTGAACTAATAAACACTAAATGAAATTACATGTCATTATCTATGTAAATGTCTCAGACCTATCTAGAGAAATATAGCACATATTTATGTATGTGTGGATATGTATACAAGTATATATCTATATATAAATACATATATATACATATTTATGTTGCAAATATTGTTATATATATATGGATATATTCACATGTTTACACACACAAACTTATTTCTTCAGAGATGCCATTTCCTTTGGAGTTGAAGACTCAGTGGCTCTTATTGACTATTTACAGCACAAATTGTTTTGAACATGGGGGTGCCAGTACAACACTTCCATTCCACAACAAAATAAAATTATTTCACAGTGTCAAGATAGCCATCAGCTTTTGTGCTGTATTCAGACCTGAAACTAATTAGATGAACCCAAGGCCGTTACAGGGGGTAATATGCTTTACTTGGTCAAAAATTCCACAAATTCATCTTATCCAGGAACACTCTAACACATACCCAAACTAGTTTTCTGTCAACTTCCAAGACATGGAATGGGCTGTCAAATGTACATACAAAATTAATGACTTTATTGTGCATAGCGTTATTTTGTTAAATTCATAAGGTAAATAGAATAATTGTACACTCAGCTGGAAACCGTCACAAATGTTAGAATTTTCAAGGTCACTGGGAAAACTGTTTATATGATGCTGAACCATTGAATCAGCATGAAACATAAGATTATGTTGCCAGAATTCTGATTGTGCAACTTCTTGTCAACTGGTTAAAAAATAACCCCATTTCAATGTGTATTCTACCTGAAGGACACCTTTAGAAGTGCAGTGCTAACCCATTAACATTACACTTACAGACAACAATGCCATAACTCATGACTAAGAGAGAATATTTGCATGCATTTTCTCCACAAGAATCACCACAGCCTTTGTGTAATATCTAGCTCTTCAGCAGTATTCTAGAGGACCATGTGAAGCACAGTAAACCACTACCACCAGCAGTAACAAGAAGGGGTATTAGAAGTATGCATCCTGAAATAGACATCTGTGTAACAGTATGAGAACTGAAAATAAGAGAGTATTGTTTTGCTTTTTTTTTTTTTTTAACTAAGCTGGAACAAGTTCTCAGTCCAGCATGAATGTGTTGAAGGATTCATATTTTCCTTGCTACTTTGCACTTGCCTGTGTGTGATCACAAAGAATATCAAATGTATTTAGGGATGCACAAAATTCTTTAAAATAGACAAATTTGCAAATATGGAAACCGTGAACAAAGATCAACTAACAATGCATGCCTGCCGCTGCAAATCTATATGCTATCATGAATACTGTAAATTAGAACATTTTACTTCCACTTATTGCCTGTGTGTGAAAGGAAGCTTAAGAAACAGGCGTGTGTCAGTTTTTCTTTTTTCTTTATCCTCATCCAAGGTTCTGTTACTCTTTACTCAACTTTATTGAACAGCTTAATTTTTATTCACAACCACTCCTTCAATTAAGAAAATCAATGAGTTTTAACCTTAGCTCTGTGAGGAACTATGGTCTAGACTGCTGGTCAATTAAATTACAATTTCTCAGAATGGGTCTACGCATCATTATTATTTTAAATACTGATTAAGAAGCTCTCTAGATGATTTTAACCATCAGCCAGGCTTAAGAGCTAAGCTTAAATACAAAACTGATCCTGCATTAGATGGGTCAAGTTCTAAAATATCTTTGGGCAGAAGAGTTGCTCTCAGGTATAAAATGAATAATATATTCACTACCTTGTAAAATATAATATAATAAAATATATTTTATACATGATAAAATAAATTAGTTTTTATGAAAGGGAGAATCATTCTGTAGATACTTGGTACTGTGTGCATGGGTGCATGTATACAGAGGCCAGGACAGAATACCAGATGTCTTTGGTTTGTTTGTTTTTTTGTTTAGGTCATTTTTTTGTTGTTGTTTTTTTAATTGCTTTTGTTTTTTTGGTTTTTTTTCAGAGTCATTTGTTATTGTGTTTTGAAAATCAACATCAAACTTTATATTAAAAAAGCAAAATATTCAGGATAGCTAAAAGAAAACATACAATAATAAAACTTCTCTTTTCTCTAAACTACATGAAACATAAAAAATAAAATCTAAAGTTCCTCAACCAAGTTAGGCTCAGCTACAGAAGAAGAAAGCACAGTAGGTCACAGCTAATGCCCACAGATGCACTATGGCCACCACAAATTTTTGCTAAGCAACCTTTCTGCAGTCAAACCAGAAGTTTTGTGTGTGTGTTGGGGTGGGGGTGGTGTGTTTGTGTGTGCTTTAAATCGCTTTATTCACCCATCATTTTTCAATGAAATAAGAATGTTTTTGCTTAAAGTCCACTAATAAATGAGTACACCCCTTTGCTTATCTTTCTGAGTTTGTGAGACCTCACTCAGGAGGATATTCTCCAAATCCATCCATTTGCCTGAAATTTTAGGATGTCATTCTTTCGTACTGCTAAGTAGTATTCCATTGTGTAGATGTACCACAGTTTGGTAATCCATTCCTCAGTTGAGGGGCATCTAGGTTGTTTCCAGGTTCTTGCTTTTATGAATAATGCCGCTATGAACATAGTTGAGCTAATGCTTTTGAGGTATGAATGTGCATCTTTAGAGTATATGCCCAATAGTAGTATTGCTGGATCCATGGGGAAATTGATTTCCAGTTTTCTGAGAAACCTCCATACTGCATTCCAAAGTAGCTGAACAAGTTTACACTCCCACCAACAATGGAGGAGTGTCCCCCTTGCTCTGCAACCTCTCCAGCATAGGCTGTCATCTGTGTTTTTGATCTTAGCCATTCTGACAGTTTGCAGATGGTATCTCAAAGTTGTTCTGATTTGCATTTCTCTGATGGCTAAAGATGTTGAGCACTTTTTCATGTGTCTTTCAGCCATTTGTAATTCTTCTGCTGAGAATTCCCTTTTTAGTTTTGAATCCCATTTTTGGATTGGGTTATTCAAGGTTTTAGGCTCTAGTTTCTTGAGTTCTTTATATATCTTAGAGATCAATCCTCTACCACTTGTAGAGTTGGTGAAAATCTTTTCCCATTCTGTAGGCTGTTGTTTTGTTCTGTTGACAGAGTACTTGTCTTTACAGAAGCTTCTCAGTTTCAGGAGGTCCCACTTATTGATTGTTGTTCTTAGTGTCTGCGCTACTGCTGTTATATTTAGGAAGTGGCCACCTGTGCCAATGTGTTGGAAGGTATTTCCCACTTTCTTTTCTGTCAAGTTCAGTGTAGCAGGTTTTATATTGAGGTCTTTGATCCACTTAGATTTGAATTTTGTGTAGGGTTATAAGTTGAATCTATCTGCATTTTTCTACATACTGCTATCCAGTTATGTCAACACCATTTGTTGAAGATACTATCTTCTTTTCTATTGAATATTTTTTACCTCTTTGTCAAAGATCAGAGAGGTGTTCATAGGTGTGTGGGTTAATGTCTAGGCCTTCAATTTGATTCCATTGATTCACAAGTCTGTTTTTATTCCAATACCAGGCTGTTTTTATTACTGTAGCTCTATAGTATAAGGTGAAGTCCTGGAAGTGATGCCTCCTGAGCATCAATTTTCATCTCATTTGTTTTGAGACATTCTCTCACTGTCTCAGATATGCTGTTCCTGCTAGTCTGACCAACCAAGGAGCTTTTGAGACTTCCCAGTCTCTGCCTCAGTCCAAATGCTGGGATTATAGATATGTGGGCTATGCACAGCTTCTTACATGAATAGTATTTGGACGCAGGTCTGCATACTTGAAAAGCAAGTACTCTTACCCACTAATTCATCTCCCAAGCTAGTTTGTAATGCAAAAGATTAGGTTTCTTCCTGTCTTTCAAACAGGACTTGCCTTTTACTTGAGATGGTATGCAATACACACAGACTGTATGTGCACCCCGACTAACCATCCTGCTTGTTCAATTACTCTATCTACTTCCTAATTATATGGATGTCTGCCCTTCTCTGAGTATTTCTCTGATATTTACACTGCCTGCAGTCATGTCCATCCAATTATTATTTATATTAAATTCTCCCACATTTAATGCAGAATTTGAAATCACCTTTGTCTAAAGTCTGTTTCCTTCTTTGGTCTTCATTCCAGTGTACCAAGCTTCCAGGCATTCAGGTCATAAAGTAGAAATTTCTCAGATCCTCAGATTTATACTCTCTTTCTGCACAGTTTTGATTTCTTTAGATGTAGATTGTGCAACAACATGAGCCAGGTGAAGTCTCTAGTTTGCATGTAGGCTGCCATAGAAGTTACCAGCCACCATAGTTACATTAACTTTTTTCCTGGTAAATCCCTGCATCTATGCATTTGTAACTGTTTATATGGTAGTTTTGTCTCAAGAACCTAACTAATCTTTATTCTGCACTAGGAAGTTAGAACATAATTCTTTCTTACTTCTTACTTAGTTCTCTAACAGGCATTGGATGAGATCTGCCAAATATTTCTCTTTGCAAAAAAAAAAAAAAAATAAGGCTGTTATTAAGTACATAAGGCTACTTAACACTAAAAGATAAAAAGTGCAAAAGCCAATTATCAGCCCTGAAAACATAGATAATCATATAATTGCAACAGCTAAGTGCTAATTATGCTGCCAAATAGACATCATATAGTTTTAAAGAATTTTGGACATAACCACTCTTTGAATATAAGCAGGAGATTTCAAGAAACATAGCAGAGGAAACTCAGGAAGAAAATAAAGCTTTCTTCTGCCAAGGGATTCATCTGTGCTCCATTTCTGCCCCTCATTTGCAGTAACCAGTTTACCTTCAAAGACCATCCTTCATTGGAGGTTAAAAATAATTCAATAAGCAAAGCAGCCATTTTCAAGACATACAGTGATAGACACATTTCTTTTGTACTAAGCAACAGATTTGCAGAAAATGACACATAGATTCTGATTTGAGATCTTGGTAAACGCATTCCTTATGCTTTCCACTAAATCTAACAGAAAAATCTAGAACAAGCTTCACATAAAAACGGAGTTCACAGTACTCTTCAAGTTCCCTGTCTTAGAATTTATGTCTTCAGTCATGTAGTTAACATCTGGAAAAAGAAGCACTTTAAAAACAGATATATGAAAATTTGATGTTTTCTTCCAGGGAAAAAAAGGAATTTTCAATTAAATTTTCAAACTCTAGATTGCACACTTGGGATTAGTTAGAATGGAGGCTTCTTAAGTGAATGTAAGAATATTTTCAAGATTTTCCTTACAGCTGAACACATTGAAAGAAAACCCAAACTAGTGAGTTAACAATGAAACAGTATCAAGGAAATAGTCTCCTTAAAACTGCATCTTCTTTCTGCCTTGACCTTCTTTTCTTTTTCTTTTTTTTTAAGTTTCAAGTTTTAATTTCAAAAAAATCAGTAAAATAATTTTAAGCTACATATTATCTTAGTACACATCTTTTTATAAATTTCTTTTTTTTCCTTCTTTATTTTGTATTTATCAAAAAAACAGTAAAAAGAATTTAAAATGCAGAAGAGTTAACAATAACTATAAAGAGGATAAGAATCATAAGCATGGCTTATCAAGGGTGGTAATGCAAATAAGATTGCTACACATATAATTTACTTTGTGTTCAGCTTTCCCTCTGAATTTTTTTTCCATCCCTGTATATCCTTATTCAAGGTCCCTTCCCCCTCCCACCACATCTGAACAATTTTAGGAAATCTGACAGAATTAAATCTTTATTTAATGAAAGAAAACAGTGAAATTTCTAATTGGAATGAAGTTTGAATTATAACTTAAAGGGATATTTAGTGTACTGGGTATATAATTCAATGGCATGATGCTTATGGCACAAGCATGGGGACCTGAGTTCAGATCACCAGTGCCCATGAAAATTCCGGGTATGCTTTTAGGTAACTATCATCCATGCACTAAAGAGATAGGTAGATCTGAATCATGGGCTCTTGCTGATCATGTTCTTCAATACTCAAGACATTCTGGTAAGCCTTCCCATGAGCTTTATAATGAAGGGATGCTGAATTTTGAATAATTTTCTGCAGCTATAGTGATGAACAAATCACAATATATAGTAATTACTCTTCTCATTCCTGTGACAATGTGACCAACAAATATGACTTAAGAAGTGTTTTTTTTTTTAGCTCATGGTTTTGGTGATTCAGTCAATCATGGAGGGAGTGTGTAGCAGTGGTATACTAACATGACTGGTCGCACTGTGTCTGTAATCTGGAAGATCTGATAGATGACTGCTGATGCTGCCTTCATGCATTTTCTCCTTTTTATTCAGTCTAGTATCCCAACCCATGAGATGCTACTGCTAGTATTCACAGTATGTGTTTCCTTCACAGTTAAAAGTCTGTGAAAACATTCTCACCCAGGGTGTGTCAAGAGGTGATTCTACCTCATCAAACTGACAATAAAAATCGGGGAAGGGAGCTTGAAAAGAATATACATGGATAAAAAATATGACTTTACTCATAATAAAATAAATAAATTATCAGACTTGGACATAATAATTATGAGTAGTTAAATTGTTTTCCTACAAAGATAGATTAAAAAACTTAATTGCATTGCTGTGTTAGGCAGTTATGGACACCCAGCTTGCTCCTGTCATCATGTGGAATACTGTCATTGGATACTTGCAACTTTTGTCAGTATCGTTCAAAAGCTGTGGCGATGTCCCACCTTTCCTACATTCACTCACTCACAGATAACATTCATGCTCATTGCTGACTTCAATGTGAACACTGTAATGAAACATCTCAGAGGAATGACTTTGCAAGAGAGTGAAGGGCAAGGCTGCTATGTGCTAATATTCTTTACCCACTTTATACCTCCACTCTTAGAAATGGTACAAGAAAAATAACACAAAATACTGGAATGAAAAAAATGAAGCTTATAAATTATAAAATTCATTAAAGATGAGATTTTTGACAATTACATAAGAGATATATAAAAGCTGGCCAGCTTTAATGTGAAACAATCATATCTTGACACATTGCGCTGTGAAAGTAAGATTTTATTATTATATAAAGGATTAATATTTATTAAGGGGTTATATAAATATAAAATTATGTAAATTGAACTTGAAGACAATTTTTCAAGAGTGGAATTAAAATTCTTAAAGTCAGTGTTCTCTTTGCAAAATATATTCACATTTATTTTTCATGATTTTTTGTCTTAAAAGAGTATGTCATGAGTACACCAGCATGAACCTTTGACCTTATATAGTCTCACACCTGTACTATGCTTCTATATTTTTTTTAGTTCAAACAAATCAATTTTTAAAATTTCCAAGACAATAGACTTGAAAACAGTAATGGTGACAAAGTGACATCAGTGAATAAGTGTATATGTGTGTCCATAACATACAGGTGTGCTCACCCAAGGGTTCATGTGAACACTAGAGGTTGACATTGGGATGTTTTCTTCAATTACTTCTCAATTTTTTTAAAAAAAACAAGGTTTTTAAAAATAAGGTTGATCACTTGACCACCTTTTCTATCCTTCTCAAGATGGTGTTGAAGATTAGAGCAATGAGACGAAAGGAAGCAAAATAAGAAGTCTAAGAAGTCAAATATCCTTACTTTTAGATATTTTCTTATTGATACTAAAACCAAAATGTTCTATCAATGTAAACACAAAAATGTTCTATCAATGTTAAACACTTTCCACAACATGTCAGGATAAAAAATAAATGCACACCAATGAGTAGCCTTCTTCTATACCAAGGATGTACATACTAAAAAAAGACATCTGGTGAATAAGCTGAATCACTCAAGGAATAAGAATTAAAATTAGTAATAAGCCTCACAAAAAAAAAAAGAGTTCTGCAATGAAAAAATTTAAAACACAAAATAAAAGAAATTGTGTAAATGGCCATGCTACCAAAAGCAATTTACAGATTAAATGCAATCCTAAACAAAATTTTAAGATCATTCTGTAAAGACATAGAAAGGACAATTAAAAAGCCAAAGATAGACAAAGTAATCTTAAACCAAGAAAAACTGCAGAGGCTATTACGTGTTTTGAGTTCAAATCATCCTACAGGAACACTCCATTAAAAACAATGTGGTAAAGACACAGAATGGCTACACGGGTCAATGGAATAAAACAGATATACAGACTAGTCCACAAAAGCAAATACCTGTTTTGTTTTGGTTGTTTTTACAGAGATGCCAAAAGTACACATTGGAGAAAACACTACAACAAAGGTACTGGGATACATGTGTATAACTCAGAGAAATGAAACTGAACTCTGGTCTCCCACTTTGCATAAACCTCAACTGCATAAGTATCAAAGACTTCAACATAAATCCTGATTCTCTAAAATTTCTAAGAAGAAAGCGTGGAGAATAGAGTAAGTACTAAAGCCAAAATTATTCATTATATTGAATAAGGCCACTAGGCCTATTTCGTTGCTGAAAGTTATCCTTTTACTAAGGAAACCAGTATTACTGTGTCTTCATGCATTGTCTATAATTGCTTGTGTTTAATCATTTGACTTTTAATTGCCATGTACTAAATGCTTTCTTCCCTATCACATCTAAGATAAATTATTAATTAGGTATTTATCTATTACTTTTTAAATTTCTTAGCTATTAGAATTGCCTCCTACAATCTCACATAAAATGTTTTAAGGATAAAATTAGAAAGCCAGGTGAATTATCAAGACTAATTATTTCAGGCACTATTCATATACATACATACATGGTTATAAATAATATATAGTAGCCATTCTATACATATATAATATGGTTTTCTTAAAAGTTTTCAGAAGTTCAAGAATCACATAGAATCAAACATATCTGTGTGTTCTGACATTATCAGGTATGTAACAGCAACATGATGGAAAATGAGTTACAGAAAATGTATCATGTGAACAGCTTGGGATCAGAAACATCCTGGACTGACCCTTCGGATCCCACTCCACCTAGAGGAATACCTGACTCACTCTTGAGGGAGGGGAGAATAAAACTGGATTTACCAGGTGTGGAGACTGAACTAAGCATTATTGGATCAGTGGGACCATGGGACTGTCTGCTGCCTGCCCAGGAAGGGAATGGGGAGTTGTGGAGAAGAAAAAATGACCTGATGTGGCGGGAGGGGGAAGGGACCTTGAATGGGGATATACAGGGATAGAAAAAAAAATTCAGAGGGAAAGCTGAACACAAAGTAATTTTATGTGTAGCAAATTATTTGCATTATCACCCTTGATAAGTCATGCTTATGATTTTTATCTTCTTTATAGTTATTGTTAACTTATCAGCATTTTAAATTTAATCTACTGTTTTTCTTGATAAATACAAAAAAATAAAGAAAGAAAGAAAGAAAAAAGTATCTCACCTCACCTCCATGAGTCAGTATAGTGGAAATTAATCTATTACAGTTTTCCAGATGAGAAAATTTAGAAATGAAAATGTAAAATGAGTTTTCTTGGTAGCATGGAAGAGAATATTTGAAGCTCATTTACCTGATCCTTCAATGTGATCCTAATTTCTATAAGAAATTCTACATTTTTAAATTTTGTGTGTGTGATGTGCATGGGTGTATCAATGTCCGTGTGTATGTGGATGCACGTGAATATGTTTGTGACTGTATTGGGTTGTGTCTTTCTGTATCGCTTTTACATCATCATTGAGATAGAATCTGTCACTCCAACCCAGTGCTAACTAATTGGCTACTTTAACTAGTCATAGGGACTCCTGATATGCAGCTAAAGACAACACTGAGGTGGTAAACATTAGTTTGATGAAATAACAGAAAAACAAAGGAAACAAGAAAGTATTTAAAAGACAAAGAAAGGATAATGGTATGATTCTTAGATCAAACAATATAGCAAATTTTGCCATAGACTTCTCAATGACCTGTATCAGAGCTTTCCTAATGTGGCTAAAAATAAATAAAACCTAAGAAGTAAAAGTAAAAATAAACAAAACAAATAAAAAACAATAAAAGTCTTCAAATTATAAAGATGACAGAGTGCCATTGTGATGCTCTGATTCACAAATGTTTAGGGATTACTGTCAAGACTGAACTTGTTCATGTGGCAGGCTATGAAAAATTCTACATGTTCAAATGAGTTTCAGTTCAATTTTCAACTATAATTATATTCAATAAGAAAAGAATGTCCATCATTTGTAGATATTAGGCTCTAGAAAAATATTGGCATTTATTAAAAAAAAACCTCAAATCATTGTAACTTGGGTATTTACAGAAATTTTTTATAATGAAAAACAATTAACCGAGAGTATGTATTTGTTGTAGAAGAAGGAATCCAAAAACTCAAATTGTACATATTTTTTGATAACTTATCAGAATATAAAATTTAATGTCTTATAAAAGTGCTGTAGGAGAAAAAAGAGAGAAAGACTAGCAAAAATAGGTAGAAATTTCTGCCTTGTATCTTAAAATAAAATTCACATTTGGTTAGTGAAATTTCTGCCAGACATTTCATTAATTTGTAAATACAGTAAAGGGTACTGAAGGTAGTTTGCTACATGTGATAGCTAGTTGAGGAGGGAGGAGAAAAAAAAAAAAAGACTTTCCAATATTGTCCAGAAATCATTCTTGTTTTGCAGCCAGAAGTTTTTGTTTAGGCTGAGTCCAAGATCCAGAGGAATCGTTCCCCCTCAGTCCTGCAGCTGCCATTTATAACATAATTACTCAGATGTTTATATTAATTACAAACTGTTTGGCCTTGGCTCAAGCTCATTATCAATTAGCTTTTTTCTTTATTTTTTTATTACTTTGAATAAAGAAGTCACATTTTCTATCCTTGTATATCCTTATTCAAGTTCCCTTCCCCCTCCCACCACATCAGGTCATTCTCTCTTCTCCACATCTCCCCATCCCCACTATGGGCAGGCAGTCCCAAGGTCCCAAGGCCCCAATATTGCTTAGTTCAGCCTCCACTCTTGGCAAATCCCAGTTTTCTCCCCCAAACATCAACACTGAGTCAGGTGTTCCTCTAGAGGGAGTCAGTCCAAGGTATTTCTGATCCCAAGCTGTTCAGTGGCTGTGGTTTGCAGCTTGGGCATGCTTTGCTTTTTTTGTTTGTTTGTTTAGAGTTCACTAATGAGTGAGTACATCCCCTGCTAATCTTTGTGGGTTTGTGATACCTCGCTCAGGAGGATATTCTCCAAATCTATCCATGTGCCTGCAAATTTTAGGATATCATTTTTTCTTACTGCTGAATAGTACTCCATTGTGTAGATTACCACAGTTTGTTAATCCATTCTTCAGTTGAGGGGCATCTAGGTTGTTTCCAGGTTCTTGCTATTACAAATAATGCTGCTATGAACATAGTTGAACTAATGCCATTGGAGTGTGACTGTAAATTGTGTAAGGTATAGCTTGTGAGGCTGGTGATAGATCAGCAAATAAATTCTTTCAAACAGGTTGGTATCCAACATCCTGTTCAGCAGTTCGTAACTGTATGTGATTCTACAGCTATAGAATCTGAAGTCCTCTCTTGGCACTCACATGCATACATAAAAATAAGTCTTAAAATCAAGGCACATAGCCATGTGTTCTATCAGATGCATAATACTAAGCAAATTTGAGTCTTTGAAGTTACGTTTTCTTATAAATAAAGTCACAATAAATAGTGGCCTTCATCCACTCCAATTCTAGTCAGACAAGGAGCAAATGATGGTAATGTGTTTTTGTAATAGGTGAGTTTAACTATTTGATGTTAGTAAATGAATTGGACTGGAAGACAAGTTTATCTAAACATTCCCTGATTTTATTAGGGAAAAGATATAATGACAAACACTAAAGCTTTATCCATTTGGTCAGTCACCTAACCAGGTGTAATTTTTTCTACTCAAATTGATTTGTTTCCAAAATAAAACTACTTCAAATAAATGAAATATATCAAAAGGGAAAAGGGTGAGTAGAAATGACTTAGAATGTGGGAACATATTCCACCCATGTCTGACTTCAAAGGAATACCTTTTATTTGAGGTAGAAAGTGGAATGAAATTGCCTCTAGTTTTTATGCCACCTGAAAAATAAAATAGAAGAGGCAGAAGAGGAAAATGCCATTTCTCTTCAGCTGTCAAGAGCAGATCTCACACTGTCCAGTTTCTGGTGTTTTAGGAAGTATATAGGAGTTTTCTGTTAAGAGTTGTTACAAACTGGAATCTGACTTCCTGTCTCTTCCCATCCAGATTTTGTGAGTGCTACAACAGAAGTCTGTTGCAAAGTGGAACGCTAGAGACATGATTTACATCCAATTTATATTTGCCTGCACTGTCATAAAAAGATGTAGCAATTCAGCTATATTCTAGTGCAATGACTGACTGTAACTTTTTTTTATCACAATCCCTTTGATGCTCATTAGATCAGTAATGGATGCCCACAATAATTCTCCTTTTCATTGTTTCTTCTCTCCAGGAAGGGTGAGAGCTGTTGCATATTTTGTGATAGCATGCATTTTCGTTCTCAGATACACTATTGTTCTTCTTTTAGAATGCATGAGTGTAATGTCATCATTCATTTTACTGAATATGATTTCAATTACTATGTCAGTAGTAATATATGAATTTCTTTAGCCTTGAGAGAAATGCTTGTATCAGCAACATAACCACCATGTCTCCTCAGAAGTTTAATATTAATGAGAGAAGCTGAGCTTTTCCAGTACCAAACTGACAGTTTATATCGCAGATGTCTATGTCAAGTTTTCAAAAACTACAGAATCAGAAGACAGTGGTGCAGACCTCAGGGCAATGGCAAGTCCTCAATGGGCCACAACAGTGCTGGTCAAAAACAAAAACAAAAACAAAAAACATAATAGTGTTACTCTTTAAAAAACTATGATCTTCTTATTCATGTTTGTTGTCTTCAGTTTTTGAAATGAATAATGTTAATTTTGAGCATTGGTAAAGAAGGATTTGTAGACTATAAGGTGATCCTTGATTGTAAATACCTGTGTAGTCAAGGTTGTCTTCCTTATTTGCATAAAAATGTTATTTTATGTTGTATATGTCATTATAGACTGACTCACCATCAAACACCTGGTCTTATCCACTGATCAGGGAAACACTTCTCCAGCTAGCTCATTTCTAGCTGAGCACTTAGGAGCACTTTCTTTTCAGATAATTATTTCAAATGTATTTTCAGATTTACAAATTGTAAATTTTCATTGATGGAATCATTTTATCTTCTAAAATCCTTTTAGAACACCTTTCTATTGACTTCAGATGTTTAGCTGGCAAAATTTTTCTTAATAGCACTAAGCTTTTTGCACACACATTGCATTCAATATTACATTCAAATTTCTTCTTTGGGTTTTTTGTTTATTCTTTTGTAAACAAAGCTAAAAGCATACAGAAATAGCCATGACATATCATTCGTGATAGGTTTCTCTAGCACCCGGTCTCTTTCCAACCTCACCCTGGCTTCCTCTATCAAGACATCCATCTCTTTTTTTTCACCTTCTCTCTTTGTTGCTCTTCTCACTCAACCATCTCCTTCTCCCATGATTTATTCCCATCTCTTCTTGGTTGCAACCCGTTAGGATCCTAGTTTGCTAAGGGGATCATCTCTATTTTCTTTTTCTTGGGGAATCTCTAGATGTCTCTCTTAAGTTCCTTCTGATCCCAAGATGTTCAGGTGTTGTGATTTGTGATGTGGAAATGTCTTTCTGTATGCTATGACTATCATTCTTTAAATAAAGGAACTGTTTTGGCCTATATCAGGCATGGTATATAGGTAGGGAAATTGGAGCATATGTAGGAAAAGGAGGACAAAGTCAGACAGAAATGATCAAGTGGCCTATGAGGCAAGATGTAACAAAATAGGTAAGCCATGGACCTCAAGGCAGGACAGATTAATGGAAATTGGTTGAATAAACAACAAAGAGGTAGCTAGCAACACACCTGATCCATAGGACAAACAGCATGAAATTAATGTAAGGTTCTGTGTATTTCTTTGGGATTCTGGGATTGGTGGTCCAGAAAAGCAGTGGTAGTCAGATCCAGACTGTACTTGTTGGGCCAGAAACTTCCTGTTACAGGTTGGCAACTTGGGTATTCTTTGCTTTTTGTCTAAGTCCACTTATGAATCTGTACATCCCATGACAATCTTTCTGGACTTATTATACCTCGCTCAGTAGGATATTACCCAAATTCATCCATATGCCTGCAAATTTTAGAATGTCATTTTTTTTTAACTGATGAGTAGTACTCAATTGTGTAGGTGTACGTTGTATAGTTAATATAGTCTTCAGTTGAGGGGCATCTAGGTTGTTTCCAAGTTCTTGCCATTATGAATAATGCTGCTATAAACATAGTTGAGCTTCTGCCTTTGGGGTACAAATGTGCATCCTTTGGGTATATGCCCAATAGTGGTATTGCTGGATCCTTGGGGAGCAATTCCAGTTTTCTGAGGAACCATCATACTGTAATTGACAGTAGCTATACAAATTCACACTCCCACCAGCAATGGAGGAGTGTTCCCCTTCCTGTGTATCCTCTCTAGCACAGGCTGTCATGTGTGTTTTTGATCTTAGCCATTCTGACAGGTGTAAGGTGCTATCTCAAAGTTGTTTTGATTTGCATTTCTCTGACGGCTAAGGATGTTGATCAATTTTAAGTGCCTTTCAGCCATTTGTAATTCTTCTATTGAGAATTCCCTTTCTATCTCTGAACCTGATATTTTAATTGGGTTATTTAGGTTTTTGGGCTCTAGTTTGTTGAGTTATCCATATATTTTAGAGATCAGTTTTCTGTTAGATGTATGGTTGGTGAAGATCTTTTCCATTTTGTAGGCTGTTGTTTAGTCTTATACCTCAAAGGCATTAGCATTAGCAGTAGGAGTACTACTCAGCAGTTAAAAAAATAGCTACATCCTAAAATTTGCAGACAATTTGATGAATTTGGAGAATATCCTCCTGAATGAGGTATCACAAACCTAGAAAGGTAGGCATGGGATGTACTCTGTCATAAGTGGACTTTAGACAAAAAGCAGAGAATACCCAAGCTGCAAACCACAACCCTTGAACTGGTTGGGATTAGAAGGAACTTAAGAGAGACATTCAGGGATCCACCTAGGAAGAGAAAATAGAGAAGATCTCCTTAGCAAATTATGATCCTAACAGGTTGCAACCAAAAAGAGGTGAGAATACATTATGAGAGAAGGAGATGGTTGAGTGAGAAGAGCAACAAAGAGGGAGAAAAAACAGAGATGGATCTCTTGATAGAGGAAGCCAGTGTGGGATTGGAAAGACACCAGATGGTAGGGAAACCTCCAACATCTCACAGGATGTCCCTGGCTAGGTCTTCAACCAATGGTAGAGGGGGTTCCTAAACAGGATTTTCCCTATAGTCAAGTGAATAACCATCCTGTCATCACAGAACCTACATTTGACAATGAATAAAAGTGGTGGCAGAGATCCATAGCTGAACTCCTAGTCCAGCTTAGAGTAGGGGAGGGAAGTCTGTATAAGCAAGGGAATAGGGATTATGAGAAAATTTCCAACAATGATACCTGGCTGAAGCTCTAGGGAGCACAATGAATCAAGAACAGCCACTGGCGAACCATCAGGAAAAGAAGCTAGGCTCTCCAAGTGTAGGCAACTGTTGATTTACATGGATAGTATGTGGAGCCTCAAGGGAAGGAATCAGACTGTGTTCCTGAGCTTGGGCTGGCACCTTGTAGCCCATTCCTTCATCACAGTCTTTATACTGAGGTGAGAAAATAGGACTTGCCTGGAGTGGATGCTGAGATGACCCACCTTGGGACTTCTTACCCTTTTGGAGGAGGAAATCAGGGGATTCCAAGAGGGGAGCTTGAAGGAGGGATTGAGAAGAGGGAAGGGAGGGGGAGCAGGGGGATAAATGGAAAAAAAGACTTTTTATAAATAAAAAAAATTAAATTAAATTTAAAACAATGCCAAAGAGCAAAATTCCATATCAAAGGAAAGATTGGGATACATTTTGAGATGTTGAAAATCCCCATGTGAAAAGGCTGCTTTTCCTTGGGAAGCTTGCTCAGGTTTGGATATGTTTTATATTTTTTTCATTGAGCAGCTCTTTGCTTTTAAATCCTCATGCTTGAGCCTACATTGCATATACTAGTTCTGAAGTTTGTGTCATCATTGAAGTCATGCATCCAGGTTTCACCTGAGTTAAGGTCCTGGAAGCTTAAGGGAGCTCTTCTGGCTTCTGAGGACACACAGAGAAAAGCTTCATGTGTTCTCTCATTTCTAGTCTTCCTCGGGATTCATGCTGAGGTCCATCTTCAGGCAGTCCCCAATTCTTCTAGCTTGCTAACCCTGATTCACATGTTTCCTTGGGTCTCCTAGATTATATTTCTAGTCAGGGATCTGTTTAGTTTTTGTTAAGGGACATTGGCACCTAAAATAAAAAAAAATCATCCATTTCCATTCCTGGGTCATAGTTCTTCTGGAGGATGCTGTCATAAAATTTTACTCCTCAAATGTCCTAATCAGTCTCTTGCCTCTAGAAAACAGTCCAAACCAAAGCTCAGCTGACAACTATTCTCCACAGAAGGAACCACAGCTTCCTACATTCTCTCATTAAACACTGCTTCTTGCTTTCCTGCCTGTTTCCTCTGCTTTATGTGGAGGTAATAGTTTAGAAAAGGACTCTGCAAGTTCCTTCCTTACAGTGTTCTGAAGAATAGGCCTACTTCTGTAACTTCTCAGATCAAAATAGATAAGTGTAAGCTAAAATAATATACGTCCTCACTTTATGAGAGATTTAAATCATATAGCTATTTTATTTACCTATGCCTTTCAAAATTACACAGGTCAGAAGCACTTATGATCCAAGGGCCTGTAGAACTATATTCAGATTGATACCAGCCAGGTTAGATTATACCTGAACTAAACAACACATGAAAGAAGTGTTTTTGTTCTATTAATTTTTCTTTTTCTTTTTTTTTTTTAAGATGTAAACACAAGCATGATTTAGCTTCACTATAAGAGTCTAAAAAAAACAAGCTTTGGTCAAAAGTAGCATTGAGGAAAACCTCTTATTGGTAAAAGTATCTCCTCCTCATCTATTTAGCTGTTTAAAAGGGAAAAAGTTATTACCTTAAGTCTGCATGATGGACTCACCTTTCAGTCATTTGGGTTACTAAGCCTTTCTCACACTTTATGGAGAGAAAGATATAAACCTTCTAACATTTTATTGGTTGCACGTAGACTTCATGTAATTATGTCAATTGTGTGTACAATTGTTTTTATGTGGCTTATGTAAAGAAAAAATTAACAAACCACATCAGTGTTTTAGTTATTATTCATTTTATTGCATACTAAAATTATGATTTTTATTTTTGATATGCATAAATAAAATGTACATGTGCAGTTTTATAAAAAAGCATTCAGTATGTTATGTGCCACATAAATGTTAGACTTGCTATATTTTATAGTAATTGTTGGCTCATTTTCATAAAACCCTATCAGGAGATCAGGAGCATCTAGACAAGATATTTGATCTAAGGAGAAAAAGAAAGACATAATTTCTTTTAAAAGCCTGATTGTGCTACAAAAAAATAATTATTGTAGAAAAGAAACAGCAAAAAGTCAGGAATTCCCTCTACACCCAAGCATATTGTTCAATAAAATATTCTTCTGTTTCTATTTAACTTAATAACTTGTTGGTTTTTGTATAATAAATTATTTTCTAATTCATCTAACATACTACTGCAAAAAAGTCACTGTGCTGATTTCATAGTGTACAGAGTACTTTCCATATCAGATCAATGCTGAAACTAAATATAGTAAAAGAAATCAAACAAACCTGGTCATTGATTTGACATTGGCCATGGCTTTTGATTTTTTTTTTTTACTGTGATCTTCCTGTTTCTAAAAATTCTCTCTTTAATCATCATAAAAGAGCATGAGTTAGAAAGACCCATGCACATTTAAGGAGCTTTGGCTTTTAGTTGAAATATTGGCAAAGTAATTCCGAGATGGTTGTAAATGATCATGTCTATATGTTGATACTATCATCATTTTTCCTCACTTAAATAATATTACAGCTCCAGTAGAAAGGAGAAAATATATATTTTACTTCAAACTTTGTATCAAGCAAAGATAAATAACAGCTTGTTGTTAAAAATGATACTTTGATCAAATTATTTTAAATAATCTGTCCATGATGAAAAGAGTTTATTGTTGAGTTCCACTGTGGTTTTGTTTAGAGTCCTAGTAACTGAATGCATCATCATAATTCAAAGTTGTTTTAATGAACATTTCATGGGATCAGACTGGCAATCATCCTCTTCTACCATACAGACATCAGGGATCAAGCTCAGTTTGTCAGGCTCAGCAGCAAATGCTTGCTTTTCCCATTAAGCTCTCGTGCCAGATCACAGTGCACAGTATCCTTAGAAATCTCATTAGATTCCTCCCCCCCAAAAAAAAACTCCAACTTTACAAGTATCAGAGAAACTATAATACACAACTAAATAAAATATATATTTATATGCACAGATATAAATGTATGTGTATAAAATCTGTATTATGTATTTGTGTATACATACATATGTATATCATATATTGTATAATTGCTAATATAAGTGTTAAATAATTTTCAAAATATAGAGTGATTTCAAAGATTAGGAAAGAAAACATTTATATTGTGTTATGACTAACTGAATAGTATTTAGTTGGCCCAATGGTATAATCACAGTTTCTTTGACCCACAGCCACTTCTAAGTAATCACTTGGAAGCTTATTTTACTTATAAATATTTGCATGATGGCTTAGGTTTATTACCAGCAAACATTTACATCTTAAATTAACTCATTTCTATTATGTATAGATTTTCACCATGGCACTAATGGACTCTGCCATGTTGTAGCTTTGGCAGTTGGTTGGCACCTCCCAGATTCTATTCTTCTCCTGTAATTATGCTTGAATTTCCCACCTGCCTTGCAATAGTCCAAGGCAGCCTTACCTTTAAACCAATGAGAACAACACATATTCACAGTATACCTAAAGACATCCCACAGCAAAAAATAGAAAATTGTAAAATATGCTTTCACAATGATTTATTTCTTTCATATGAATGACAAACTCATCACTACATTGTTTACACCAACTTCAAAATAATGAAACAAAAGGCTTATTTTACTCATGAACTTATTTAATATATTGCTTAATATACTAAAATAATGTTCTGGTGAGCCTCACTTAGCCACTCTAATAAGTTTTGCAGAGTGAACAAAATATGATACAATATTTAACAAGAACTCATATCTTCATAAACATTTGTATTTCTTGATATGTAAAATACCTAAAATGGAAAAGCTTTTGATGAAAAAAATCTATACCCACTTTATCAAATATCTCGATTCAAGATCAGTCTCACATCAAATGAAGACTTCCACCATCTATGAGAAGTTTTTAGTGATATGAAATGAGTTCATTTCACATGAACTCATTATTGATGTAATAAAGTTTAAGTGACAAAACTGTAGGACTGACCCATCATGTCATTTAAGCTAGCTCATCATCTCATACAGTGGCCTCCACTGAGAAGAATGCTGAGACACTTTTTTTTTTCCTTCTGCCATTTGCACTGAACTGACACATTATTGTTGGCTGTGTTTGTTGTGCATGTCATAAATAAAAGATGAAAGTGTCTGGACTGTGAAGACACAGGACCTGTCATCCTATTCATGTTCTGCTCTGAGCTTTATAACTGTAGGGCCCTAGGGATGTTGTAAACTATTTCATTTTATTTATTTGCTTAACCCAGTTCTACTCTTCTAGAGCAAAACTGTAGTTTCTGTGCTCTGCCTAAAAGTCCCCTACGATTATAGCAATATTGATTTTTAAAATTTTATCAGGTGCTTTAACAATGGGTTAGGGTTAGGGTTAGGGTCTAACCATTGTTATAGACATAGGACTTCATTGCACCTGTTTTTCCAACAGAATGCTAAAAGAATATTGTAATTACTCAGGTTCCCATTAGTGCTAGAAACTGTGCATCTCAAAACTGAAATGTTTAAAGGAAACACATCTTTCTCCATTTTCTGCTAAAGTGAAATTTTAAATTAAGATTACAATATGAAAAATGGTTTAAAACAAGAATAGACAATTTCTCTTCCATGAAGAAGTGACCTGATCCTGTCTTGATGTTGGGGTGAGGAAAGTGGATCTGCCTGGAGTGGATGCTCAACTAAGCCACCTTGGGAACTTGGGAGGAGACAAGGAGATGGGGAGAAGAGAGAATGAGAAGGAGAGGTGGGAGGAGGAAGGGAGGGGATACATGGATTAAAAAAATGAGACTTTATTTGTAATAAAAAAAGAAATTAAAAAAGTGACATAACCCTTATGAGACCTGCTAGCTTATCACTTATGTATTGACCATATAATCACTTAACTCTAACAGATGTGCTTGAACAAAGCAATCTCTACTTCTTTGATATTTACAAATCTTTTTATGTGTCAGTTTATCATTGCTTATTAGTACACAACATTTTCACAAGATCAGTATCCTCAGCCTCAGTTCACTTTTGAAAGAATGGGATCATACTAAAAACAGGGAAACTGATCTCACTGTTAACATTCTATCATATATCATTAAAATATGTCTGCAATGCTAGTCTACCACTTTCAATCATTGATTAAGCAGTTAAAAATACTTTAATCACTGGTACATTTTTAATTCCTATATATTATTTTGAATATTAATAATGTAACAATCAAAGTAACTGATGTTTTTACAGATATTTTAAACATCATTTTAAAAAATATTAATTTTTTCTCTACAAGTTTATGTGAGCCTACAAAGAGATTAAGAAAGTTGGAGAAACTATTTTGAAAGTGAAAATTTGTTAACATGTTATAATTGACTTGGAAAGCCAAATGGACCTCTTAGAAGAATATAAACCTGGGACTTATAGAGTTCTTCCTCTCTCAAATGTCATTCATTCACAACAAAATTGTAAGTGATGCATATATATATATGCATAATATAAGGGGTATTCAATGTCTTATTCTAATTTTTGTGTTTTTTTACTAGTGCGTTTTCATACAGATACATACTCACATATATACATAATTAGAAAAGATTGTGAAAAGAAATGGAAAGATTCAGCAGCAATGTGCTAAAATAATGAAATATTTCATAAATAATAATGAAAACAGTTTAAATTTATATTATTTTCTGTGTATGGATGCTTTGCTTACATGTATAACTAGGGACAGCTTCTTGAATGCCTGGAATTTTGGAGGCCAGAAGAAAGTACTAGATGCACTAAAATTGAAGAAACTACAATCAATAGTTACACATTGGTGCTAGGACTCTAACCAAGGCTCTTTGTCTGAGTAATTAGAGATTCTAACCAACTACTCTTTCTGGCCTCTGAAGACAGAATTCTTTGCTTTTGGCTCATTAAAAATGATATATTGAGATTGATACTGTACTGGAATTATAAGCCATTGAATCTGAGAACACGACCCAGTACTGTCTTTGTATTATCTAAAAAATTATTTCTTCATGTACTTATTTTGTTCTATCAGTACATCTACTTTGGAAACACATACTTTGATGAACACCAACCTGCTTGATGGTAGGCTTTTTTGTGCATGCCAGGTGACTAATATAATATTGAGGCCTTATGTCAGAAATCCAAAGTGCTGCTCTGACACCTCTCTTGATATCATCTAAGTGTACATCTACTCTGCTACAGGCCAGTCAGGGCTCTCAAAGCTAGATTTGACAGTAACCAAGGGAGCTTGATGGAAACGCAAACGATGACACACCACCTCAGATGTATCAGAAAGATTGCTGTCTAGGTCTTGAAAGGTGCTTTATGAACTCTCAAGATTATTCCCAGAATGAAATGCAAGCAGAGCAATTCCATCAAAGGATGAAACTAGGCCTTAGAAATTTATTCCATTTGAGAAAATTTCAACTTTAAAAAAAAGAAGAAGAAAGAAAGGAGGAAGGAAGAAAATAAAAGGAAAATGACAAAGAAGATAATATGATGTTGAGTGAGTTTGAACCCTTCTTCTTGGGAGAAAAGTAACATATTTAACCTACAGTGTTTATAATAAAAAAAAGATAGAAGCCCCAAACAGAAGTTTACATGAAGATTAAAATATTAGAATGTCCAACTGCTTGACGGAGGGTTGGTTCTCAAAGTAAGATATATCTTGTGACTTTGTAAATAGGTGACAGTTTACTGCACAGCAAAATTTTCTAACTAGACCACTACATGGGTAGAAAGAAAGCCTTATGGGGAATTAAACTGCCAAGGCCATCCAGGGAGTGGGACAGGGAGAAAAGCAAAATCTTGGAGAAGCAGACCAATTTTTGGCAGTCCGCACGGATGGGAACCTCAGCTGACACAGGCCAGATCTTCTAGACTGGCCAGGGACGAGTCGCCTTAGCCCCAAGTAGCTGACCTTTGGGAAAGGTTAAGAGAGATGCCAATAGGATTAAGGGTGATTGCTGGACAAAGGGAAACTACTTTAGAAAGACCAGGGTTTTTGTTAAACAGAGACCTGCCTGTGTGCCTGTTTACCAGATAGCAATCCTCTTGTTTGCCCAGGCAACATCTTTCTGTTTAGGGCCCTCTCCTATTTTGGGCGTGGGGGGTGGAAGTGGAAGAGTAGAGTGCTTTGTACCTAACATAGGTATATTCACTGGAATAAATGTCTTTCTGTTTTTAATTTTAAGATATTACAAACACATGTAGAAATTCCACTCAAGGAGAGAGAGCTGATTATTTCTCCTAGACACTTGGTTTCAATATCTAACCTGTGGCTACTCATCCAGCCCCTACCCTAAGCCTCTCCCTACCAGAGGCTGGGCTTCAGCTTCCCCTGACACACACACCCAGCTTGATCCCTATATAAATCAACCATCTTAGCTATGCTTGGTCTCCTTTCCTGCAGCTCCTCTCTTGTTCTCCTGCCCTCTAATGGTCCAGTCATTGCTGCTGGCAAAGTTCAGTTTGGACCCTTCCCTCTGCTTGCTTTCTCTCTTATATCTTCAATAGCAATCTTCCTCATACTTTAAAAGTAATCATGTTGTCCTCTTTTTGTCTTTCATTCACTTGGTGCCTTCTTAAGGACTAAAGCTATAAATCCTTCCATACTCATACTATGCATTGGTCCCATGCTCTCATACAAACCTGATAGAGATCTCAGGCTTCAGATACTACATATCACCGACCTGGATCTGCATCTTGACATTACTGCTGGAAGCTATCAATTCCTCTACTTTTGAAGATCAGTAAGGATTGGATTTTAGAGCTTATATATACAGCTTTTCTTAGGGTTGAAAATGTTATTCACATACAGAATTGAAATGATCCAGCTTCCTTGCTGTTTGGCAAATGCCCTAATTGGTTATGTTTTGCTACCATGGGCACACTATTAGACAGTTGCAACAAAAGACATCAATAAAAAAGCAGAAGGTTTCAGATTGTTAAAATCAGGAATGTTATTAATACTATTAAAATGCTAATTGCTATTTAGTGGAGATTCAGTTGTGATTCTAAAGCAGGAAATGCTTAGGCTGCAGGATCTAATGCACGGATTGTTTGTTCCATAAGGGGGGGCAAAATTCACTTTTGTTTAATTTATATAAAGGAGAAAGCATTCAAAAGCAGTATATTGAAGTGAGTGCCGACCTCCTAGGGTCAGAGGCACCTTCAGTTTCAACCCCACCCTAGGTGGTCCTTAATTGCTACTACATAATGCCTGGCTGTAACTTATTGTTTGCACTGCACATGACCTTGGATTCAAACTAGAGCACTGTGAATTAATCCCTGTAATATTTCGTGTTTAACATCTGTGTTGTCACCAGACATTATTTAGAGACAAAAAACAAATAGCTATATCTGTTGCCTGACTGCATAAAAAGAAAAAAAGAAAGAGTCTGTTCTGTTCTTTGATACAGACTCCAAGTGTCATACCTATAAGAGGATAAATCCATTGACTTTATATTATGGAATAAAAATCAACAAAATTGAAGAGATGTCATGGAACCAAATAAAATGCAATTTTTAAACTAGAGTCCTCTGAATACCTTGGTTTGACAACAGAGGTTACTATCATCTCTTTTTCTCACACTTTCTTCAAAATGAGGCAGAATTATTATAAAGTCCATTGACATAAGCAAAATCGTTTCATGTCTCTATTTTGCCTTTATTTGTTAGGAAATTGTGGACAATGCAGGGTGGAACCTGGCAATAACATGAAGATCGAGAAATAATATAGACCAGCCTGCCTCATTCACTGCATCCCTGGTAGAGAAAGTGAGTTAATAAAATTCAGTTCCTCTCCTGGGAACATTTGAAAGATTCTAGAGTTCACACTTAGCCCAGATTCTCCTCCCTGATTTCTACATACACACATACACATGGAGAAGTAGACACACACATATATACAACAGCATATTTGCCTTTGTGCTTGTAAATATTTTAAATATCTTATCAACTTAAATACAAAAGCGAAGAGTTACACTAAAGTATGTTCATGTCATTCAGCTAGGGTCAAGTTTTATAGGACTACAGAAAATTAACAACACTGATACTAATCACCAGCATTTAACAAAATTGTTTTAGACTCTCTTACCAAACGTTTGAAGACAAATCACAAGATCTTACATTGAATTAAGCACTAATCTGTCACTGCTCAGTGCAGACTGATTTTCAGAGGACTTCATTGGTCTTTGATGTCATAGTTCTTCTGTAGACATTGCTGAGGAGTTATGAGAAGAAGGTATCATCTGAGGGCTCTTTCACAGATTTGAAAAAAAAAACCTTGAAATGTGGGTAGATATTTTAGTATTACTGTGTAAAATGGAAGCATAGAAATAAGCCAAGGAAAATAAGCAAACATGAGCAAATGGAACATACTATGCAGGGCTTGAGTCAGTTGTATAAAGTTTAAGAAAAGTGACATGTAGGAAGAAAGGTTTTAGCATGACATCACATTCAGATCAAAGCAAGGTGCAAGAAGCATGAAGAGAGAAATTATAGAATGAGTTGGAAGAGTCAGACATCTGGAGAATTGCCCAGTTAAAAATTCATAGGGAAAACTGCTGGAAAGAGAGTTAATGGTTTAATGAATAAATTATTATCCAAACACCCAGGGGTTAGAGGTTAACACAGAGGGCGTCTGCCATAATGGCTTAAGTGCTGCTGAATTTGACATATCTTTATTTTCTGGCATTTGGAGGAGGTGGCTCTAAATGGATTACCAACAAAGTATGGATTTTTTAAATCCTGAAATGACTTTCCAGTTAATTTTGAGGTTTACTAGCATAATATTCTTCTCATGAAATAGTATTGAAAAAAAAGCACTAGAGAAAAAATTGTGTCTGAAGAAAACATGGTGTTTCCTGAAAATATTGGCCAATGTGGTAGGTGTCCTCTAAAGTGATTCATATTTTACACTGCTATTTTGATGTAAAGATTGTATGTTTTCTTATCTCTATTAATTCATTGGCTCCCCATCATTTATTCAAACTGACTTGCAGAGGACTTCACTAGTCTTTGATTTCATACTTCTTCTGTAGACATTGCTTAGGAGTTATAAGAAGAGGGAGTCTTTCTTTTTTTTTTTTTAAACTTTACTTATTTATTTATTTGCCTTGGTCTTTGCCTGGAATTGGAACTACAGACAGTTGTTAGCTGCCATGTGGGTGCTGGGAATCGAACCTGGGTCCTCTGGAAGAGCAGAGGGTGCTCTTAACCACTGAGCCATCTCTCCAGCCCCAAGAAGAGGGAGTCATCTGATCACATGTAACTCTCTTTTTTGTGTGTAAGTCTCTTATTTGGAGAAATATTTCAGTTAATCTATAAATCTAACTTCACTCATCAAGTCTTGTGGTTTGACACATAAAGAGCATGAGCAAGAAAAGAAGAAAGTATATTTCAAAACAATATCAAAATAATATTAATGGTATTAAAGCTTATGAGTAAAGTGTAAAAGTAAATGATACCATGATATTCCTGATAGTAAATTATCTTTCAGTTCTTCGGTATATTTGGTTTTTTCAAAAGTATTTACCTTAATTTTGTCAAAGGCTGGTTGAACTAACTGCCCAATCATAACTTTTTATTTGCTTATACTTTTTAGTTGTTAAATATTTTATTATATTTTTGTGTGTATGAATGTTGTTTTGTGCATATGTCTATGTACCATGTGTTTACCTGGTGCCTGCAGAAGTCAGAAAGGGCACTGGATACACTGAAACTGTAGTTATAAATGGTTGTAAACTGTCATGTGAGTGGTTGGAATCAGACTCAGGTTCTTTGTAAGGGTGGTTTGTTGCACTGAGCATTACACGGCACTGCTTATTTACTTTAGTCTCATGAATGAGTCATAGTTTAATAAAATATATTCTGATTAAAGTTCTCACTCTCCAACTCCTCCCAGTTTCTTTACATCTTTTCTCCCATCTAGAACCATAACTTTTCTGTATCTTCTTAGAAAACAAATATCCAGGGAATAATAACAATAATAATAACGTAATAATAACAATAATAATATTATTATGAAACAAAAAATACATTGGAGTAAGAAAAAAAATAAAAAGAGAAAAAAGGCAAAGAAGAAACCCAAGAAGAGGTGTAGATCCTGAAATACACAAGATTGCACATACTGAAATCCCATAAAGACATAAAATAGAAGCCATAATAGGGATACAAATGACATATATAGAAAAAAAAAAAGAAGGAAGAGGAGGAGGAAGGGTAGGAGAAAGAAAGGGAGGAAGAGGAAGGGGAGGAGGCAGAAGGGGATGAGGAGAGAAGAAGAAAAGTTTTGCTACACTATGAGACAAAACCTACCAAAAATGCCATTGAATTTCTTTTTTGCTTATCATCTATTTCTGAGTGTGGGATCTAGCCGTAAAACTGATTTATTTCACTAGTAACATTTGCTTGTCACTTGGAAAAAACTAATTTTTTATTTTCATGTAATTATCCACTGGAGATTGCTTCTGAATTAGGAAAGGGGGGAATGTGTTTACTTTCACTTTCAGTTCTTGAAGAATATCTAGAACAGAATTCTTACTGGAATAAAAGAATACTTGGAAGAAGAAATAGTGTAATGAAGACCTCAGAGAAGGAATAATTTTTTATTCTTTTAATAATATTTATTGTTTTGCTGTACAGGAAAAGTCATTGGGATTCTTAGAAGTGTTCTTTCTTACTCTAATTCCTATCATAATTCATTATGCCCCCAGTAGGTTTTTAAATTATGCTTCTTTAAACTTAATGGAGTTAAGAAAAGAGAAGCCACTGTGATGTCTCACCTCTTAATGAGGACTTCCTTAGCTCTACAAACACTGGGCCAAGCCTTAGAAATTACTGCTGGAAATGACTTGATTTTTAAAAGCACTTTATCTACATGTGACTCTCCTGGAGCACCCCTCCTCCATTTCAACTTATTTAATTGCCTAGCTATCCAGTCATGTTGCTCTGAAGAAAGGAAGACGGTGTCTATATTGATCACATATATTGTCTTTACTTTAGCATTAAGTACAGTTAAGACAATGTAGGTAAACCAGAGTAGCTGTTCAATTATTCTTGATTCACTATAGCAGTTTGCAAAATGAATACCCTACATGCTAGATTACACTCAGTTATAAAGTAATGAATAAGAATAAAGAAACTATTGATGATGATAGCTAATATCAATTAATTCGTCTCTAAATCCACAGATGACTTAGATAAATTGATTTGAGCTTCAGAAATCTAATAAATATCTGCCATTTCACTCTCGGCTTTCTGCACAGGAGAGGTGATTTCTCTGATTCCCTAGTCTATCTTCCAGAAAGAACTTTACTAGACTTGTGGTTGTCTTGATAAAAGCACTGACAACTTTTTCTGTGATGCTGCTTAATATGTCTGAATTACAACTGCCCTATCAATTCCATTTTCTACATATCTGATAATAATAATTTCTGTAAGATCATTATTATAGTTTAATCATCTCAGTTCTTAATTTTCTTTAAGAGGTAATTTTATATAAATGTACTATCTTTTCAAGTTATCAAAAATGTCTCGTCATTCATTAGAAAATAATTTTCTCTTTCTCATTTCTTAAGATGAATTGATAAAAGCACATGTTCCACACATTAGTTCCTTTTTTTTTTTTTAGGAGAATCATCTATGATAATTTTAAATTGGTAAGTTTGTATAGCAAGCCAAAAGTAAAAAGGAAAGGCCAAGTAAAAAGAAAAGTACTAGCTAGCTGGTTAGATAGATGGAAATAAAAACATTGTCAAATCAGAAACTTAATACGTTGTCAAACAGTAAAAACTGACTAGGGAGGGTCAGACAATTGTTGGGAGTTTCCAGTTTAACTTTTTCTTCATGCTTGAGACGCTCATGCCTGAAATTCAGACTTCTTTTTCCCAATGCAGGCATTTTAATATTGTGGGATAAACAAGTCACCTTTTGTGGAAGTGGTTTACTTTCTAGTTGTCCTCCAAGACGGTATTGTAATTCGGATTGTTTTACTTTTATCTTCTCTTTCTGTCTCAGAGTTAGTTCTAAGGGGAACAGGCAATCCCAGAATAAGAACCCTTGGAGGACATTATATGACAAACCTGCTTGAGTATGAATTGGGTTAGGGATACCAATTCATTTCATTTCCAGAGCACACTTAGTGAGTTAACACAATAGTTTCTTGCAGTCTGTCTGCTCAGATTAATATTTGATTACACTAAACACTTGCACACTTTTTCTTGTGAACTTTAGCTTCCTGACTGGAATGTATGTGTGTGTGTGTGTGCGCGTGCGCCTGTGTGTGTGTGTGTGTGATTATAATGATTCCTCTTACATGGCAGCAACCTTAATGATGGAAGCATCTATGTAGCTAAATACCTGCCTTTAATTGATTATTTTTATTCATCTTTTTCTAAATACTAACATCATCTCCAGTGACTAAGCGACTGTCAAATATTTTTTTCTATAGGGAATACAACCTGTTATTGATCAGCTTTATTGTTGGGATTATCCTAGTCTTAACTGTCATTCTTACTAATCAAATCTAGTAGTAGAGATAGTAGTAGAGATAATTAAGCCAATTATCAATAACTTGATTTTTTGACATCTAATATACTTGTAATCTCACATCCAGTAATCCATTTCTAACAATGATAAATGTATAAGTAAAACTTCTTATACCAATATTATTCATGTCTATTGTTTTTATTAATGTGTTTTATTCTTTCAGTAACTGATTGGATAAGTTTTTTTTTATACTGTATAGAAATCTATGTTTTCTGCAAGACAAAAGAGTTTGGTTGATGGTGATAACTAGGGATATCATTTATGTCTGTTTTTGTTTCTTCAGTTAAGAAACAGAAAGTTCTCTCAAAATTTCATAGATGTGGCTTGAAAAATAAAATAGGTGTTAAATCATTATCTGATATTTGTGAGTACAATGAGATCATGTGCTACTCTGTATTTTCATTTTGATATTTGTTCATCAACAAATGTCCCCTAAGGTCACTAAAATTTACACATATCTCTGCAAGAATTCCCAACACTAAGGCAAGCTGACTTTTCCATACTAAACTCTACTACTTTAGACAAGAAAGATTTATCTTTGCTGCTGGAATGGTATGGATTGTTCAGTTCAGCTAAAATCTTTCAAAAGTTGGATCTTACACTTTTAGGTCATAAATGAATTTATTCATTTATTTTTTTCTTATTTATTTACAATAAAGTATTCAAACCATGGTAGTAAGTTAAATTGTGTCAATTAAATGCCATGATGTTAATTAAATAACTAACTCATAACTTAAATATTACCATTTTTAATATTAAATTTAAAGCTATTATTTTTTTAAAATGTGCTTAAATATGTATAGCTATGGAAAGAATCCACTGAAACCTTCTGTGAATCAGAATTTATTGCTTCTCTAAAAGAATATTGCACATTGGTATTATTTTACTACATTAATTTTTCTGATAATTAAATATTTATTCTAAGAAATTACAGACTTACATGCAACTGTAGATAATGCAACAAACATATTTTGTGCACTGCTTAGTTCTTTGGCTCATGTGTGCAATTTCTGAGCATTCAGCAAACACATGCTTAGAACTAGCAAAGTGAGCAAGTTGCTTTCTTGGGTAGTGGGGTCATTGAACCTTTCCCCTAGCAGAGTGTACATGATCTAGCTGTCCTACTTCATTTTGAGGATTTCCTTAGCATTTTATTTATATTTTAACTATTCAGATTGATGCATAGCATTATTCCAATTTAATTTCAATTATATTTTTAGATAGCTATGCAATATGGAATAACATTTTATATGCTTGTTTACTAATCAAATTTCTTTTTCTATGGATTTCTTTCTTCCATTTCTTTTGTACTAGGGAAAATGTTAACTGTAGAACCTTAATAGTGAATATGGTACAAATAGTAAAGACCTTTTACATAATTTAAGATGTAGAAGAATTTGAGCTGTCAATGTGGATTCTCAAGGCCAACAATATTTATGGGAGAATAAGATACGTTGATGTGGGTTGTCTTTCTGTATATTATGAATTATCTTTAGATAATAAAGGAATTGTTTTGGCTTATGGTAAGGCATCTTAGAAACAGGCAAAATTCTGAACAAAGATAAAGGAGGAAGGAGGGTAGAATCAGAAGAGATGCTATCCAGCTGCCAAAGAATTAACGTAAAAGAAACACAGGTAAGCTACAGGCCATATGGCAAGACAGATTAATGAAAATGGGTTGAATTGAGATGCAAAAGCTAGCTAGCAATATGCCTGAGCCATAGGCCAAGCAGCGTAAAATTAATGTAAGTATAAAATTAATATAAGCACACTTTGCATGGTTATTTGGGACCAAGCAGTTGTGGACAGACTATTTGGGATAGCTGGTCTAGATCATGAGACTAGGCCAGACTACAATTTGTGATTATGATTGACTTTTGTTTAGTTTAGTCTTGAAATTTTTTAAATTTACTAATATCTTTAAATACTATTTCATTCTTCTACTTTCTTTTGGAGATGATGTCATTAGAAATTAATTAGTATTTACTGGGTGCCTATAATGTGAAGAGAATGTGGAATGACATACAAGTTTTTCTTGATAGTTTCCAATCATGAGGAACCTTACATTTTAGTATTTTTGTAAAAATACTTGTTTTTCTTAGAGTGCTGAAATTACATTTTATTTTCAATACTAATATCTTATATCCTTGAACTAACTTCATTCTCTGCTATTTTCCATACAGTCATATTTACTATAATCTCTTTTCTTTACTTATTTTCCATTTGAAACTATCATTAACCTTGTCCATGACCTTATTCTGTCTTCTGGTTCTCATGACATCAGAGTATAACTCCTGCATCCCATTCTTTTGTAGGTTTTTAACATCCATTGGGTACATAGAAATTTCTGAGCTCTTAATTTAATATTCTCCTTTTCAAAATTATTCCTCCATTCCTTTGGTGACTTTACTACCACTTTGTATTTTTTGAAAAAATTACTTTCTCAAGTTTTTGATTATTGATGACTGAATAACCTGTCATGTTCCCCTAGGCCATTCACATAGGTAGGGCATTTTTAGTAACTGGAGTTCCTCTAAACATCATTTTAAGCATCTCTGTATTACTACTCAAAAGTAATGTGTCTACAGAGGACTCAATTCTTATAATTCATTTGCTTCCAACAACACCTACAATCTACACACATACTGTTTTTTTATTATTATTATTATCCTTGGTACTTAACTTTTCTGTCTTTATTGCTGGGTAAGCTTAATTTTTATCTAATGTGGTTGTGTCTCAGTGATGCTCATAACATTCATAACTGCACAGCTTTTGCCTTATTTCATCATAGTCATACATCAAGACAATAATTCTAAGAAAATCCTAACTCTCCCTGTTTAACATACATTCACAGATGTCTGATGTTTTCTGTGTTGACTTTCAAAAAATTACATGTCATAAACTGAATAAGCAAAGAATTTATACCTTAAAAGATAAAATATAAAATCTTCAACATATTTGAACATTATTATATATTAGACTTGGAAAAGTCAGAGCAAAATATTTTAGTTTAAAGAGAAAAGAAATGACAGTTCATAATACTCCCCTCCCCCAACTCATACAACCATATCTGCTTTATGCCTACTAATAGAATACTGTCATCCAACTCAAACATGGGTCTTTACCTCACAATACATCATTTTCTAATAAGGTCCCAAAGACACACAGGGGGATCTGCTATATAATATTATAGACAATTCTCAATGTTGTGAGGACAGTAATGTTGACTTCCACATTGATTCTATTTGTTCACACATTGTCAGAAAAAATAAGAGACTAACTGAATACCTGTAATAAATATATTTTATGCACATGTAATAAGTCATTTGTGAGGTATGTATTGTAGGAAAAAGTAATTAGACATGTACTACATGATAAATTTATGTAGTCGTACAAAAACTATAAAAATTGGATATTTCTTTTTTTTTAATCCTTATTCAAGATCTTAATTTTTATTCATTTTATTTATTTATTTTATCCTTATTCAAGATCTTAATTTTTATTTATTTTATTTTTTTATTTTGTATTTATCAAGAAAAACAGTAAATTGAATTTAAAATGCTGATAAGTTAACAATAATAATAAAGAAAATAAAAATCATAAGCATGACTTATCAAGGGTGATAATGCAAATAATTTGCTACACATAATATTACTTTGTGTTCAGCTTTCCCTCTGGATTTTTTTCTTCCTATCCCTGTATATCCCCATTCAAGGTCCGTTCCCCATCCCGCCACATCAGGTCCTTTTTTCTTTCTCCACAACTCCCCATCCCCTCCCTGGGAAGACTGCAGACAGTCCCATGGTCCCACTGACCCAATATTGCTTAGTTCAGTCTCCACTCCTGGCCAAATCCAGTTTTGTCCCCCCTCCCTCAAGAGTGAGTCAGGTGTTCCTATAGTTGGAGTGGGATCCGAAGGGTCAGTCCAGGGTGTTTCTGATCCCAAGCTGTTTAGTGGTTGTGGTTTGCCGCTTGGGTATGCTTGGCTTTTTTCTTGTTAGTTTGTTTAGAGACCACTAATGAGTGAGTACATCCCCTGCTTATCTTTGTGGGTTTGTAATTTGGATATTCTCCAAATCCATCCATTTGCCTGCAAATTTTGGGATATCATTTTTTCTTACTGCTGAGTAGTATTCCATTGTGAAGATGTACCACAGTTTGCTAATCCATTCTTCAGTTGAGGGACATCTAGGTTGTTTCCAGGTTCTTGCTATTACAAATAATGCTGCTATGAACATAGTTGAGCTAATACCTTTGGAGTGGTATAATGGTTAGCACTCTGGACTCTGAAAACTGGAAATTTCTTAAGTTTTCATGTTGTAAATGATAGGAAGCAAATGCTCATTAAATCCATTAGCAAAACTTAAAAGACAGCCTCTGATTGCAAGCTCTCAATGCTTTATGTTTCCTGAACAATAGGAAATTATAACTTTAATACAGAGGGGGTGCCTTTGTTGTGTTTGTCATACTTCCTTCTCTCTAATATCGTACTTAGTTTTTTTTTGGACAAATCACACTTTAAGACCCAAATTGTCTCTGATATGTTCTTATCTTTGAAAGGTTCAGTTAGGACAGTTGTTTGTTTTCAAACCAGAAAACATAAAAAAAAGAAAGTTAAAAAGACATATTATCCTTTGTAAACTTTCAGTCATCTGTACTTAAAAATGTTGAACATTGCCATTTCAGACAATGGGATTCAAAGATTAAAAACTTACTTCAGTTTAAAAAGAAAATATTCTGTCTAATAGTCACGAAACCATACATCAAAACTTGAACACCAATGAATTTGCTACCTTAGCCTAGATTAAAATAATGCAAAATTACGAACCTAACTATGGATCTAGAATGTTACAGCAGCATCTGCTACTCCAAAATCACATACTGTAAGAATCTCTAAGAGCTATCTCTCCCTTGAAGACCCAAATTTAAATATAAGGGAAACTAAAAATTGAATTAAAAATATTTATAGCCTCTCGAGCATAAAGGATATCAACACAGTGGGATAGTAAAACAGAGACATAACTAACTGTTCTACAGTCCACAACATTTATCTTTAAGTTTCTATGTTTACTCATACTGAGAATAATCACAAGTATTAAGAAATATCTGCAAAAATGTATGTCTATATTAAAAAACTGAAATTTTCATCAGACTCAGAGGGATATTTTCCAAAGACACTACTGCTGTTCTTTGGTGAGAGAAATAAATTTTGTGGAGCCTGCACCATTCTCTATAAAAGACAAAGAAGGACAAATGCCTTCATCTGATTGCTCACAGATGAAAACAAGGGAGCCAAGTGCATGAGAGGCTGGCAGGTAAGTGGATGTCAGAGGAGCTTAGAATGTAGGAGATTTCTTCTGTGTTTATTTTTCTCTATGAGGTGTGCTTCTCTGCTCCACCATGCCCCCCGGACTACAAATGATAGAAACCTTCAAATCATAAGTCAAAATAAACAATCATTTCCTTTAAGTCAATTTCTCAGGTATTATGATCAGCAAACAAATATCTAATGCAGTTGTACCTGTCGCTTTAAACAAAACCACACATAAACAAATCATCCTGTCTTCCTGAGAAGTTTAGTGAGCACCTGTTTGCTTTGTGGTTCATTATATTATGGAACTGAGATGACACAATAAATAAGTTTCCCTCGGTAGGAACTTTGGTTTGATATTAGAAAAGAAAACATGCTTCCTTTTGCTATCAGAAATCACATAATAAAATTAAAAATTCAATAAATTTCTGAGTTATTACAGTAATCAATGAAGAGCATATTTGATTTAGTAAATGTGTTGTGAATAAATATATGAGGCTATAGCATAAGGTAAGCTCAATTTTATAGTCATTAAATGTAATATGTTTTAGACTATACTTTCTAAACAACTTTGACAGCTATTTTATTACAGCTGAGAAATAAATTTAGATCATTATACTCAAGGAGTATCTTATAAAATAATAATGACAACAACCAACGAAGCTGAAAGGCCGAAAGCTTGCTATGCCAGGAAAAAGGAAGGATCTGAAACAGTTACTAAATATGAATGTGACTTGACATTTATTCTCAATTTAAAGAAGAACTTTCTCTTCTAGATGCCAAAAGATGAAATATACTTAATCAAAAGATATCAAGCTGTCTGTCAGAGGAGCTGTTCAAGCAAAATTTATTTGACAAGTGGGTTGAAATAATTCAGAGTAAAGCTTGACCTCTGAAATCTGGTGGACCAAGTGAACTCTAATTCCCCTCTCAACATCAAAATACTGTGCTTTTGAAATGCACATTAAAATAAGCATGCAAGTCAATAAATGCCAGTCACCAAATAACTTGTAAGTGCAGAGGGAGATTAGGGGTGAAAGAAATAAATAACATCTATGGTAGAAAAAAGCCTCAAAGAAGTGATGGAATTTAAAATGGACCTGTAGTGAAGTATGAGAAAAGACTGTGCTGAAAGCATTCCAATAAATGGAAGACGGTTGATCAAAGATAAGGGAAAATGCCATGCTTAAGAAAATAATAATAATAATGCAAAATTTTGTTTTTTAATTTATATAAACTTATATATAATGTATGTATGTAATATAAATTTTTTCAAGCTGGTAGTGAATATCAAATGTCAGTACCACAGTGCTGTAATTCCATGGGACATGTTTCTGACTAAAATGTTAAGTATTCAATGTGCTCCAACTGAAGTTTCTTTCCATGCAGCAGGTAATAATTAAATAAAATAAAAACAGGATATGTACATATGGGTTGAGCAGCTATGAACATATAATAAAGTTCTTATCTGAATGTTAAGCGTTACATATCATGTGTTTAGTGCTTGGATTTATATTTTCCTGGAGCATGGGATTTTTTTTTGGAAAAATTCTTTGATTCTAGTTATTTTGCAGATGAGTGAATGAGATGGAAGCACCTCTACTTGCTGTGACCTCTTGCCCATCTAACTATGAGTCTGAATGTGTACCTGAGAGAGTTCTGGAACATCTTTTCCAGATTTTTTTTTTTGACTGGATTACTGTTTACTGAATCTTAACATGCAACTGTTTCAGGTAAGTCTTAGCAGAGCCTTCATCATGAATGGCCCCAGGTTTTGATTCATCAGTTTGGCTGCATCTTCTTCTTTTCATTCCTAAACAGATAAGAAGAACTCCAAGTAGTTCTCCAGGATGCAATTTATTTTATGCCTAGTGCCCTAATTGACTAAGTTCAAAACATCAGAGGCCATGTTTCTCTGTGTCTATAGAAACACGGGAGACCCTTAGATCTTTAGACACTAATAGAAATCTTATAATTTTGTTGTTGTTATTGTCTAGAAGTTCATACATGCATGTTATGTGTCTTAGGCCCAACTCCTATTTTCTCTGATCCAGTTTCTCCATTCTCCTCTCTGCTATTTTCCCTTAACTTCATGTCTCTGTTGTGTTTTGTTTTGATTATTTTGATCCTGGTCCACTAAGTGCTGCCAGGTTTGTATAGTTGTAACCCGTCTAAGAGAGCACAGTAGCTTCTCAGGCCCTACACCTTTGGTGACAATTGACATTATCTCTTCCAGCATCCATAAATTTTCAACAGCTCTTTAGCTAAGAAGAGACTTTATGATTACCTCCTCCCTCCATAATAGGATTTTGTCTGGCTTCATCTTGCCCAAGTCTTCAGCACATGGTCACAACTGTAGTAAGTTCATATGCACAACAGTCATTGTGTGTTTAGATAGCAGTTTCATTGTTCTCCTACGTTGTGCTTTTGAAGTTTGTACACTTGTACTCAATGGCTTCTGAACCTTGAAATTAGGGAAAATAAATAAAGATACCCAGTTGAGCATTGAACATCTTACAATCTAATTCTTTGCACATTGAGCAAGTCTCAGTGTAAACCACCAGCTACTGCTGAATGAAGTGTTCTCTGGTGAGTGTTGAGAGTTGCAAAAATCTATGAGGAAAAGGAATTAGTTTGATGCTCTGTCACTTTGGCAGAATGATATTAGACATTTCTTTCCCTATGGCCTATGACCTAACTAGCCACAGGTTTTCGGCTAACCCAGATAACAATGGCAGGCTAATGTTCCTTCTTAAGGAACTGGCTCTATATCCAACCAAAAAGTAGTGGGTTACTCCCATAATATATGTGGACAACTGCCCATTCCATCAAGTATACTATTAAACAATAAGTGTATTGAAAAGTTTGATATATCAACCATCCTTAACAATAAGGTTCATTAAGGACTCATGTTTCCCACAGAAGCTATTTAACATTTACTAAAATATTATCCTAAAATAACAAATATATATTTCATCAATATTTATTAGGTGATTTGAGAAAATGGGGAGACATGTAGACCATCAGGTCATGTAGGGTTGCTGATGAGCAATGTTCATGGAATGTTTTCCCAATAAATTTATGCATGAGTTTACATTTTGAAAAAAACAGCATATAATTCTCACATAAGCACATGTATTCAATAAGATACAGTTCAGATGTTGTATGAAACTTTCTATGCCTGAAAATATCAATTTAAATAAAAATATTTATTGCCACTGAATTATTTTGGTCTTTAACTGAGATTTTGACATGAGTAAGCTCCATAAAATCAAGTTAACCAAATCACTATCAATTGAATGATAGCACAATTTTAATATATAATTATTTTAATAATAGATATATAACTACAGCACTAATAACATCTTCACAAAATACTAGGTTAAAGTATTATAACAATGACAAAAGTTTTCATTTCTTTCTTATAAACCCATATGAAATTTAGTCAGACAAATTATCAGATAAAATTTTATCACTCAAAATTTTCTCATTAATAACAAAAATGGATATCACAGATGTTTGGACGTGTACTCGGTTATCATAACTGGAAAACTCACTTTTTATACTACTAGAATTGAAGCTGGGATCTATGATTATACACTTTTACTTACCCAAGTATATGAATGTGAAATAAAAAAACATCAGTATGTTTTTGTAAACCTTAATTTGAGTTGTTGCTTTTTTTTAATCAAGACATTTAGCAATAGTGGAAGCTCACATTTAATGATATTGGCTACCCACACAGAATGTCCATATGTAGCATAGGATTGAAAATACGTTTTTGACATGGCCCATGAAATCAACTGTGCAGTGCTCATAGGAACCCACAGAGAGTGAAGCAGGAATCTCAGAACCTTCATGGGTCTGTGGTAGGTTCTCTGCTTATATGTTGCGAGTGTTAGCCTGCTCTTTTCTGAAGGGAAAGAAGAAGTAGTGACTCTGAGAGGGCATTGTACTTGGAATGTATTGAAAAACAAAGATGGAAAATGTTCTTCGGTGTGGCTGATACAAACTGCAATAACAATCTACAAAAATATTTATAAACTGAGAGGCACAATTAAAAAGAGATTGAATATTTCCTGGGGTTATCTGCATAGCACTATATTTCACCTTGCTATATAGACATACTTTAGTTTTATAACTGGGTAATAATACAATTTTCAATAGCTTTTACTCATTTATCACTAAAAATGAAGATTAATGACAAAATCCACCAACTGAACATTTCTTGACCAACAAAGACTAATGTTGAGCTTGTCGCTATCAAATTATTAAAGGATTGAATCACAGATATAATATACATCCCAGGATACTATCTACAAAGCTTAAGAGCCATACTTGTTATGTAAATAGTAATTCATTACTAAGTTGGTTTTCATTAACCCTTTGGAAGTCAGCAGAATCTGTAAATTACCTGTTATTGGAGCATTAATTATGTCAAAAAATTTTGGATGTCTCAATCACTAACATAGCATTTCATACGTTTTATTCCCATATTTCTTATTATATACTTATATACACTGAGTATGTAAGAAGAATATCATTGAAATATAAAGATGCTACTTGAGATATAGTGGCAGACTAATTCACTGAGACATGAGAGCTATTGCAGTGGCAAAAGTTTTTATGTGTTTATGTGTTGCATGATTTTGTAATACAACAGTTTAATTTCATTATTAAATCAGCAACAGTCTGGGAAAACAGGAACTTTATCCTAATAGAACCCCTTTGCTACATAGAGGTAGTAATAAATAGTGTGCTCATGAATTTATTATTTTATGTCATAATTAGCCTTGTATTAAGAGCACAAAGTAAAATAGAAGTACCCATATTTAACCATGAACTCTTTATAATAAGGACAAATGTTATTTTTTCAATTCATGAACATGTCATTTTAGTAGTATCCACACCATGCCACTTAAAAAATAATCTAAATATAGTTGTATACTACTACAAATAAAAATTTTGATGTTTATCAAAACAAAGCATTGCTCACAAAACATAACACAGTCTATTTGTGAATAAATGTTACTGCGCTAAAAGGTAATTGAAAATTATTTTCATGAAAGATTATAAAAATATTTATTAGTACAATTCTAATAGGATTTAAACAAAATACACAGAATGCTGAGTGCTAATATTTATTCAACTTCTCAATTTGCTAATAAGAATTTTTTGGATATATAGTATTTCAAAATATCAAAATGTATAGTACTTATACAAAATTAAAATAATTATAAAACAATAGCATTTTTGGAGAAAGCAAAGGAATAAGTTATAGCATTTGAGAAATACATACAAAACACATGATTTCTCCTGGCTATAATAAATAGATTGTGACTACAATGTACAAAGTGACTTAGCCAGTGTGGAGTTTCTAATAATTGCTAAAGCTAAGTTGTCTAACAATGATACAGTGAAATATAGTAAACTGAACTAGAACATGAATTCATCCATATATTAGTGTATATACAAAGCTTAAATTAGAAGAACAGTAAAATTTCAATGATTCTTAACTTATGCTTTAGATGTGAATTTAACACAATGATCATATGCAATAAAAAATAAATAAAAAGCAATTTTATATAAAACCTTTAAAGTTTATATAAGCAAATGATTTTTTTCTCTGTTATTTGCTGGCCATGTTTAACAAGTATTGTCATGTTGATGTATTATTAAAGACCTTTACATATCCTACTATATGGAGTGTTACAGGTTTTCAGATAAATTTTCTTAAAAAGGTTATCTTACAAAGGAAAAGTAGACCTTGAGCTTGTCAGTCATCCTCTTGCCTCAGTCTCCAGAGTCGACTGCTTAAAGGAATGCATGATAAATCTATTTAACTAAGATATGTTTGATGAACTTAAAAAGAGTTTGGTCTTATGAGAAATAGTGTAGGAAGTGATTAATTCTGGCCACTATTTTCTTAATTCTCATCTAAAATCCTAATTAAATGAGTTAAACCTTACTAGTAGTATAGAATTTATCTCTACTTAGAGGAACTGAGAAAGTCTTTAAATTTTACTCACTATATTACTTATCAAAAGCATACAAATTATTTCAGCTCAGGATGGATTTGATTTCATATCTGTCTCAAGAGATGAGTGCTGACATTGCATATGCTCAATTATAATGCATTGGGCATTATGAATGTAATAATTAATTCACAGAATCACTATGACCTACAGTACTGCTGAGAGGATCAAGACCTGTTGGATCAATTTTACCTTTAAATCTTACTGTCCCATTAATATAGGAAGAGCCTTCCAAGAGTTTATAATCTTCAATACATCTTCAATCAACAAGTCTGTTTGTTGCTAGTGCCACTTACAATGCATCTGATACACATTATCTCCTCACCATACGCTGACTATCAGCATATAAAAACATGAAGTTTTAGGCCATATATCATGTATGTGTCCCATTAATATTTAATACAAAGCAAAATCATCAAAATTACCTGAAATTTTTCTTATTGAATATTTACTTAAATGTTTCTTAATATTGAGCACTTTCACAGGCTTTAGGGCATCTATAACACATGCTACAGTCTATATAAATTTACCAAAATTTTATTTACTTAGGATTTATTAGACTGTATTCAGTCTCATCCATTATGTGTTTATACCTTGCAATTTAAAATCATAGTATTGATTGGAGATTAATTCAAAGGCAAATACAAAGGGCTTGCACAATGATTGACACATAGCAAGAAAAAATGTGTTTAATACCAACACCAAACTCTCCATGCTGTCATTAATAGTCATCAAATGGCTTATAGTATGAGTATTTGTGTGCTATATTTTATCACAGTTTCTGAATGCTGCTTAATCTACTTCAATTTCTTCTTCAGTTTTTGTTACAGTATCTTGATTCTATTTGTTGGATTGTCCTCAACTTGTGATTTTTCCTCTATACCTACTCAAATCTTCTGTTGATGTGTGTTGTGTTAATTACTGTTCATCACCATTGCTATATTCTCATCCTCCGAATACTTACTTTTCAAAACTACATTAACATTTTGATGTACTTCATATATAGAGATGTGGGGTCATGTTACTCTCTGATTCTTTTGACACTATTACTTTATTTCTTTGGACAAATTTTAAACTAAGCTGTATAAGATCTTTTTCTGCTTTTTCCCAATATATGAGTTATCACATATACAATTTTACTGACCACCTTTTTTGTTTGTGTTACTAAAATTTGTTTGTTTGCATACTTTATAGTATAATTATGAATAGTTAATCTCACATAAAACAGCATGGTATACCTATAAATAAAATTACCATGTACTTCAAGACTTACTATTGCTGCTATTAGTGATATTTGTGATCTATTCAATAAACTTTGTGTTGTTTGTAGTATGAATCCACACTAATTTCTAAGTTTAGTTAATAATTGAGTTAGTGATTAAATGAAATTGCCTTTTTTTAATATCTTGAATTAGTGAAGACGCTTCCTGCATGTTTGGGAATTCCCTGATGCTTAAAGAAGGCAGTTTATAGCTCTCTCTACCTTCATTGTATTTCATAAAGGCCCAAGGTCATAAGAACTCAGGGCTTTGCTGGATCTTTCTTGTTTATATGCAGCTACATGAAAACCCTTGGCCTTCAGGGTTTTCTGAGGGTAAACCTGAGCTCAGCAAGTCTTGATGTGCACAGCGCTCCTCACTCATGCTTATCCCTTTTCCTTCAGACTCATGCTTATTTTCTTATTGGGCTCAACAGTGATCATTGCCCTCGGCACTGGGTGATATTAAACAATTTCTACTGATTATTTTGACAATTTCCCCTGGAGTAAAGGCTGATTGAACTAGGGAAGCTTAGAGTCTGGTCAAATAAAGCCAGGTTCTGAGATTTCGGCTTTCCTTGGACTTTCCAGAGTTCAAAAAGGCATGTCTTTGAGGATGGAACATTTTGGGAGCCCTATAGCAGCTTGGTTACCTCGAGAGACTGCCTGGCTGCTTATTTCTATTGTGATGGTGAGCTGTGGGTTTATAAAAATACCTGCCCTTGGACTGAGAACAATGAAAACAAGAAAATTAAATTGCCACAAAGATCACCATTTTTTTCATCAGTGAACTGTTGATCCAAAAATGGATAAAGTCTCAGTTGTTGTACATTTCAAGCTGAATTTCAGAGTTCTGAAAAATTGATTTTAACAGCATTTCACTATAAATACATATATGGAGGAGAAGAGCTTCGGAGACTTGGAAGGGCTTGTGCATTTCCCATTGGCCGTTCCCCTAGTAGTGCTTTCTGACCTTTGATAGACTACAACACTTGAAAATCAGTAATAGATGTCAAGCATTACATCACCTCATAGGTACTTCAAAAGTTGAAGATGTAATCTGGGATATATGGTGACATCAGATAAGTTTCAGAAAGCTTTGAAAAGATTGCCTCATGTGACAGTTTGCTGCATAGCTCTCTATAGAGCTTGTTGTCTGAATGTTTCCTCAGTCAATGTCCTGTTGTGAAGGCATAGATTTACCTTTACAAAACTTTATCTCAAGGGAAGACTATTTAGTGCCTGAGGGCAGGGTCTCTAGGTATAAAAAGAATCTAGGAAAAATTTCAGGAATGCACTTGACAATAGATTCAAAACTTGGTTTGAAATGAAAGTTTAACCAATAGTTTCCAAGAATTACTTTACCTCACACCTCTTTACCCAGTCCTGAAATGCCAAGATGTATAACACCTGACTTACATATTTTTTTTTTCTTTAAAATCTCTCTCACCCTTGAGCTCTGGGCCAAATTCCCTGTGCTGGGAATTTGTGTTTAAACCTGTCCAAAAGAATAAACATCCTCATGTGTTTCATCAGAATTCAGCTTTCTGATGGTTTTGGGAAGACTCTTGACATGGGTACAACATCATATTGCGGACATCTCAGTAACTTCAGGTCTTGAGTGAGTGTTGCCTTCATGCTCACAATTTTACCTGTCATTATGTCAGAAATTTTTTAAACTAAGTAAGACCTTTTATACATATCTTGCCTTTGTGAGAATTCCTTAAAACTGTGAGTGTGACCTTACTTAATTTTATAACTTAGTTCTAAAGAATTAAAAAAATAATGTATAAAATGTATAAAAGAGAGAAAATCTTTGGCTAGCTTCAGAAATCTGCAGGCACCCTTGGAACACAGCTGCAGGGGCCTCTGAGTGCATTGATACTGGAACCTCTGACACACTGATGCCCATCAATTTTTATATTATTTCATGACATTCTAGGAAAATCATTTCTATTTAGTTCTTAGAGTAAAAAGTAAAATGTAAACAAATGGTATTTTTTAAATAGAAGAATTTCTCTTCTTTTCTATTATTTTCTTCAAAATAATGGACCTTGTTTAATATTCAACTTTTTAAAGGTTGGGCTTTCTAATTTAACAGGTTGAAACTGTTGATTTAAAACTAACAATCAAATAGATTAGCAAATGAACTTTTTTCCCTTTGTATTTAGAGGAATTTTAAGATTGTAAAATCTTGAGGAGATGGTTTAGTGAATAAGAAAAAGCTCTTGCTGAGAACCTTAATCCAATTCCCAGTATTCAACTGGTAGTTCACAGACACCAATAACTAAACTTCCAGAGGACTTGGTGTTCCTTTCTAACTTCCAAAGTTATCAGGAATACATACACACACACACACACACACACACACACACACACACACACACATAAAAAAACACACATACAAGCAAAACGCACATATGGATAAAATAAATAAATACTTAAAAAATAGTATGAGAGAGCAGAACATTGTCTTAATTACTTTTCTATTCCTATGAAGAGAAATCATGAACAATACAAAATGTAAAAGCAAGCACTTCCTTGGGAGCTTGATTACAGTTTCAGAGGGTGAGTTCATGGCCGTAGCGTCTGGGAACATGACCTCAGGCAGACAGGCATGGTGCTGAAGCTGAAAGCTTATGGGCCCAAAGACAAGGATTGGGCCTCTTTGAAACCTCAAAGGCAACTATTAGTGAAATTTCTTTTACAACAGTCCACATCACCAAATATTTTTCCCCTAAAAATGTTGGAACCACACCTTAAAATTGATGAGCCTATGGAGACATTGTCATTCAACCATTACAAATAGTAACAATTTTAAAAATAGACTTTAAAGATATTTTAATCTTCCAGACCATCAATTATTACAAAATTCTATTGTATATATTAGAATAATTATTATTGGTTTCATTTAATTAATTTTGTTGTACCTACATAGTATGTGGGGGTGAACATACAACTTTGTAGAAAAGAGAACAACTCTTTAGAATTGGTTCTCTTTCCACCTTTATGTGAGTTCCAGAGATTCTTCTCATTTCCTCAGTATTGAGAAGATCATATGCCTTTACCCTCTGAGAAACCTCACCAATCTTCACTAGAATTGTTTTTGACATTATAAACCAACAATTTCTCTCTTACCATCAATATTTATGTGCTTAAATATATATCTTAATTGTTAAATAATTATTAAATAATTACTTTAAATTAATAATACATAAATTATATCATATATATCAAGGTATACATCTTAATTATTAAACAATGTTGTATGATCATTATTAAATTAAATTTAGTTACTTTCAGAATTTTTCCAGAATTGATAAGGACTTTATAGTCACTTTTTCTCCTCCTTCAAGATTATAGGAATTACAGCTATGGAGTAATGTCTGAGGGTCAGTACCTAATCTGTGAAAATTTACTATTAAACTGTCATGGAAGACAAATTATAAATATAGAATAGTCTCTCTCTTTTTATTGTTAGAAATCATGCTAAACAAAATGAAAAGAATTCTTTTGATGTATTGAGAAAGCACAGAGAACATAAAATCAAAATAGTCTAATGGACATATTCGTAAGTATTCCTCCCTCCACTCAACACATTCCAACTACTTATAAAAGGTAAACTCTCTTCCCCAGTGTAAACTCTGGTTTATTAACTTTCAGTTGGTTAGAAGTGAAAATGTACTAAAAGGTCAGGTAGGTTTATAGCAGTTTAAAAGAAACAATTATTTGAAGGAAATAAAAGTTCCAAAAGAACCAAAGATTTTATTGTTCAATAAAACTTCTTGAATTAACTTTCAATACAATTTTATAGTTAATTAAAACTGTCTTTTTCAGGGGATAGAAATATGTAAAGTAGTAGATGATTAAAATGTTTTGCATTGAATCATAGAAATAACCAAATGTCAGCAAAAACAGAGAGAGAATCTTTGCTGTATTTTGACTCTTTGAGGGCTGGTATCATACAACTGCAAATGTATCTTAGTCTCAGCATCTGAAGACAGACACAACAGTTGCAATTACAGATAGCAAATTGTGTGACTGCACTCTGATGGAATAGATAACCCATATAAATAGATTAAAAAAATCAAATAAATAAAAGTAGATGATAGATATAGATATAGATAGATGATAGATAGATGATAGGTGTGTAGATAGGTAAAGAGACATATGGACAGGCATACATAATGGCTTTATGGTCACTATATGAATTTTACAAGAATTTAGAAGTGTATAGTTGTGTTAGTGTTGATGGGTAACAGTTGAACGATAAGAAATTATAGAAAAGGAGCAACAGACAGGCTGAATGCAATGAAGTTGTGCCTGTGAATATCAGGTTCCAATGTATACTCTAAAATTTAAAGGTCAACTTTGTGTTACTGCTATTTAGATGCTGCCTTCAAAGTGATCCTTCATTGGTAAACAAAGGACCAGGTTCTTTTCACATTGTTGTGTTTATTACCTGGATTACCTTGATTGGCAGACATACATGGGAGCAGAAGTTTCTAAAGCTTCTTGTTTCCCATGTTGACAAGAATATGATATGAAAGATTAAGATCCTGAGACTGCAACTCTAGTATGTGCAGAGAAAACACCATTAACGATATTTGGTGAGCCAAGTCTGCCCAAAGATAAGTAACATGTTAGAACTGAATCTTTCTTGAGTTCTCTAAGTCAGTCACTGGGCCATTGCCAGCTCAACACAATACATGCTAGTAAACGATCTAGGGGATGGGGCAAAAAATTAACAGTATCTTCCTCCTAATTACTAAGTTTAGATACAGTGACAATTTTATAAAAATCAAAAAATAAAATTGTGAAATGTATTTGAACTTAACAAAATATAACTTAAACATTGAAGTGATTATGTAAATAGGAAATAATTATTACTACAGAAAGGTAATTTAATTATTTTTCCTTTAACAAAAATATTCAATGACTCAATGTTTAAATAATGGATAATTAACTCATGTCAAGATCTGTTTACTAAAACATGTGCGTTCATATTTTCAGTGTTGTTAATACGGACAAGATTGCTCAGAAATCTTTAATGTGTTTGTCAATATATAAAAATCAAATGATTTAAAAGGGAATTCTCAGCAGAGGAACTACGAATGGCTGAAAGGCATCTGAAAAAGTGCTCATCTTTAGCCATCAGAGAAATGCAAATCAAAACAACTTTGAGATACCACCTAACACCTGTTAGAGTGGCTAAGATAAAAGGCACAGATGACAGCCTATGCTGGAGAGGATGCGGTGCAAAGGGAACACTCCTCCATTGTTGGTGGGATTGTAAGCTTGTTCAGCCACTTTGGAATACAATATGGAGGTTTCTCAGAA